>BMAO01023751.1:0-45956 GCA_019973975.1 Trichonephila clavata
ATTGATCCCAGTTAGTGTGATTATCCGCGACAAAACTCGAATCATTTTTAAAAGAGTGCGATTAACTCTTTCTGTTTGATTAGCTTGTGGACGATATACCACAGTTTTAACGTGTTTAATGTGCAATCTGCGACACACTTGTTCAAAAACTTCGGATATCATTTGGGGACCGTTGTCGGTGACTAATTTTACAGAAGCTCCATAACGCGCAATATAATTCTCAAAAAATGCATTGGCAATTGCTTTAGCCGAAGCTTTCCTTAAGGGAACTATTTCAACCCATTTAGAAAAATTATCTGTAATTACTAAAATAAATTTATAGTGTTCTGGACTAGTTGCAGGGTATGGGCCTAACAAATCTAAAGACACGATTTCATTCGGAAAATTCGTTATTATGGGAATTAATTGACCAGCTGGTAATCCGTTTTTATAATTAATTTTTTGACATTGGTCGCAGGTTGCTACATATTTATAAATGTATTTCCTCATGTACGGAAAATAACACGCGTCCTTTAATTTCAAGTAGATTTTTCTTTTTGCCTAAATGACCTGCCATAGGCGAGTCATGAAATTCTCGCATAACATCTTTACGTAATGTTTTGGGTATAAATACCCTTAATTCACCTAGTGTGGTTGTATACTTTGCATAATATAGCAAACCGTCAACGATTTTAAAGTCATTGGACCAATTTCTGCAGATCGATTCATTAACAGAACTATCGTCCGGGTTTTCCAAAAACCGCATTATATGCCCTAGCTCCGGGTCATTTCTCTGTTCCTCTCTTAACTGTTCTCTAGAAGATAATACTAACGATCTAATCACCGCACAAGACACTTTTGGTTCCTCATTACTTTCTAACGGGTTTCTAGACAACATATCAGCCACTAAATTTTGCGTACCTGGGCGATGTTCCCATATTCTACATTAAAATTTGCCAACTTAAGCGTCCACCTTATCATTCTAGATGACAAATTCTTTCCCTTTGTTAATTTGGTAAGTGCAGCATGGTCTGTTATCACTTTAACCGGCAAGGATCCGAAATACGTGCGATATTTATTTAATGCCCATATGACAGCTAAACATTCACGTTCCGTCACAGTATAATTCCTTTCTGCTCGGTTTAAAGTTCTCGATGAACGCTATAGGCCTATTATTCTGTGTCAATACTGCTCCTACCCCCACTGAGCTCGCATCCGTATACAGTTCAAACGGCTGGGAAAAATCTGGTAATTGTAACACTGGAGCTTCTGTCAGTGCTTTCTTAATACGATCAAAGGCTTCCTGCGCTGATTCCGACCAATGGAACTTAGAGTTTTTTCGTTTTAAATTATATAAGGGTTCACACATGTCTGCGTAGTTTTTAATAAACTTTTGATACCAACCCGTCATTCCTAAAAATTTTGCTATTTGTTTTGCCGTTTTCGGAGGTTTCATTTCAATAATTACTTTTAACTTTTCCTCATCTGTTTTAACTCCTTCTTTATTAATAACTAAACCCAAATAACGTAATTGTTCCCTCGCGAAATGACACTTCTCACGATTTAACATTAAACCAGCCTCTTGTAACAACCTGAATACTTCCCGTAAGTGCTCTACATGGCGTTCAAAAGATGGAGATGAAATTATTATATCATCCATGTAGCAGTAGGTAAAACGCCCGAGAACTGGCTTGAGAATTAACTCAATTGCCCTCTGAAAATTTGGAGCTGCCCCCGAAAGGCCAAATGGCCTGCGAGTAAATGCAAAGTACCATTTTTTGTAACAAATGCAGTCTTATGAATATCTTTGGGGTCTACTGCCATCTGAAAGTATCCGCTGCGTAAATCAAGTGATGACATAATTTCGGTGTGTGGAATATTAGTGATCAAATCATCAATTATTGGTTGCGGATATCGTGGATACTTCGTGATCGCATTTAATTTCCTATAATCTATTGCAAACCTATAAGCTTCTGGGTCGTCCAACGGCAACCCGTTTTTCTTCCGACATAAAACAACTGGAGACGCATAAGGCGATGTTGTTGGAATTATAGTTCCATCGTCCAACATCTTCTGAACATGGTAGTCAATGATACCCTGTTTGACCCTGTCATAGCGATAAGGTCTCGAAAAAACAGGAGGACTATCCCCCGTGTCAATTTCATGACAAAATACATGTGTTAGACCAGGCTTAAGCGAAAACAACCCATGAAATTCTTTAAACAAAATCTGCAATTCTTGCTTTTGTTTTGAATTTAACTTAGTGTTAGATAAATCTATTTGAACCGGTTCGTCCAAAATTGCCACTTTTTCCGTTTTCGAATCCGGAATGATTAACGATTTAGACAGGAAATCAAAACTAATTTTCGCGTATGACATGAAATCAACACCCAGGATGCATGGATATTGCATCTCAGCAATCACATGAAATTTCCATAACTGCGAAAATTCTCTTATTTTAATTTTCAACTCAACTGTGCCTAAATTTCTGCACTGTGACCCTTGAGCTGTAACTACTTCAGCTAACGATTTTTTTAAAGGACAGAAAGAAAAATATGACCGGTACGTTTTTTCTGAAATAAATGACTTTTCCGCACCTGTATCCCAGAGCGCTTTTAAAAAAGTATCATTCAACAAAATCGGCACATACGGAAGTTCAACTGGTGATAATCTCAATGAATTAAGTCTAATTCTATTAGGAGGATTTGACTCAATACGATCTCTTTGAGAGTTTAAATTGGCATTTCTTTGCCTTTCGCTGTTGCAATCAACACGCCTCCCATTCTGTTTTGCTGAATCATCATTAGGACCCTTCCTAACCACCATCCTACGGTTCTGATACCGGTCTGTTCTCTGATTTGGCTGATTGTATCGATTTCCACCCTCGAATCCTTGATTTTGATAATTACGACGAGGAAAATTATTCGCACCCCTGCCTAGTCCTCTTTGATCATTTTGACTATTTCCGACCCCAGTATCTCTCCAATTTCTATTATTCCTTCTTTCCTCAGGATTCCTACTCACATCCCAACTTCGTCTAGCAAAATTATTACTCGAACCCTGATTTTCCCTGCAGTTATGACGTTCCTCATACCGGTCTACCAACTCTATCAATTGAGTTTTCGTTGTGGGGTTTCGAACTTCTAAATAATCCATTATTTGGGGTTCTAGTCGCATTACTATGTGATCAATCAACTTTATCTCATCATAATTTAATTCCAAGGTTTTATGTATTTTTAACAGCTGAAAAATAAAGTCTGACGGGGCTTGACCTCTCCGTTGTTTTGACGAAAAAAACTGAGCTTCTAGCTCTGATTTATTCCGTATTACCGGAAAACTATCTGATAATTTCTTTTTAAGTGTTGCAAATGCAGTCGCTTCTTCATTTACACACTCGAAGCCGATAACCTGAAACCAGTCTAACGCTCTCCCAACTAAATGACCTTTTAAATATGCACACGATAGATTCGCCGGTATTTCATAGTAAGCTATATTATCATCGATATTATTTAGAAACTCAGACACATTTTCTTTACCCGAAAAAAATAACTCCGGCAAAACTCTAAATCCTGCACCTGCTCTTAATTCCGGTATTTCGTTTGGGCGCCAGTGTCGTAGTCTCCCACTACCCCCTTGCATATTATCTATGTTAGGATATGTAGGATTCATAATTAATGACTACTCAAATAATAAATCACTTATTTATTATTTCCTTAAGATAGAAATTCACAATTAATAATCAACTTTAAGAACAATAAATTATCATGGAGTATTATCAGAATTCAATTATGGACGACGGAACACTAACTGATATCACGAGGGGAATAACACGTACAATCAAACTACACATTTAAATCTAAACTACAAAAGTTACAGACCTGAAATCTTCTTCAGAAGGAACCTGGAAACTAGTAGAATTTATGAAGTGGCTATAATCTAGGATATCTTCAATAACTTCTGAACCGCCTTAATGAATCTTTTTCAATAATCTTCTTTCCTCTATCCAATTTCACTTCATTAAACTAAACGCTTAAAAACACCTTCTTAGGCAACCACGTAGTTTACTTTTCAATCCCAAACACGGAGTTCTACTCTATCAAACCGCTTAGTCATCCTTATCTCTTCATTTCATTTCTCCCTTTTATATCTCTTTTGAACTCGCTAAACCCGAAACTATCTTATTTACATAAGTCACACTTTAAGCTCTCAGTGGGGATTGGTCAAAATAAATACAATTTAAAGTTTATAAGAGAAGGGTAGTGAAACGCGTAAGCACCCGTCACAACTTTCAAAATTCCTGCCTCTGTCAATAGCGATGGATTCCGGAACACCATAACGTGAAATCCAACCAGGAAAAAAGATTTCTGCGACCGGTTCAGCCGTTTGATTAGTCATCGGAAAGGCCTTGGGCCATCTGGTGTACCTGTCAATGCAGGTTAAGCAAAAAGTGTACCTTTTGAGGGAGGTAAAGTTCCGACAGTATAAATGTGTAAGAAACGAAATCTGTCTTGTGGTAAGTCGTAATTACCCAATGGAGCATGAACATGTCGTTGGACCTTAGAACGTTGACTCTGTAAACACGACTTTGCTCAATTTGCACAGTCTTTATGAAGCGAGGGCCAATAATAACGCTTTCTTATTAGGTCGACAATTGCGCGTACACCAGGGTGTGAATTTCGATGTATTACATCAAACACTTTACGTCTGAGAGCTTTAGGGACAATAGGACATATTACACCCGTTGAAGTGTCACACAAGATAGATGATCCGGAGTCCAAAGTAATCTGTTTAGCTTCTACTTTAAATTTTTCGAGTTCAGAATGCATATCGACATCACCGAGCTGCTCCCTAGCCATTTCATTAAAATCAATTCTGTTTGGGAATACTATTTCATTAATACTCGCAATGCATTTGCAACACTATTTTTAGAATCTGTAATATGTTTAGTGTCAGTTGTAAATTGTCCGATAAATTCTAAATGCCTTTGTTGACGAGGGGAAAGTTTAATATATATATATATATATATGAACCTTTTGACACAAAATGCAAAAATAAGGGGGTTTATGGTCGGTAAAAACCGTAAAAAAAAAAAAAATAAAAAAAATAAAAAAAAAAAAAAATTGTCTTCCTTCCACTATATGCCTAAAGTGTCTAATGAAAGAATAAATAGCTAACAATTCACGGTCATACGTACTTTAACGTGACTCAGCCGGTGTTAATTTTCGAGAAAAAAAATGCCAAGGGTTGAATTGAACCACCTGTACCCTGTTGTAAAACACCGCCAATAGCCAAATCGCTTGCATCGACCATCAAAAGTAAAGTTGAATTCTTAACAGGATGGACCAAAGTAGCAACATTAATCAAACTTTTTTTACATGCATCAAAAGCTTTCATTGCATCCTCATTCCACACCACAAGAGCCGTGTAATTTTTTTTCGTTCTTCCCTTAAGTAACGAATGTAATGGAATTTGCATATCAGCAGCCTGAGGGATAAATCTATGGTAAAAACTTATCAAGGCCAAAAACCTTCTTAAATCAGAAACAGTTTTTGGTAAAGGATAATTCAATAAAACATCAACTTTGTCTGGCAGTGTTTTTAACCAATCTGCCGATAACAGAAATCATCCAAATGATATTTCACTTTTACCAAACTCGCATTATTTACCAAGATTCAACTTAATAATGAATTTTTCAAATCGCTTAAAAACGAGTTCTAAATCTCATAAATGAGGTTCTTCATTGTCAGATGCAAAGAGAACGTCATCGATGTATGCAAAGCAACAGCAATCGAGATCCCTGAGTACCTGATCTATGAACCTTTGAAAAGTCTGGATGGCACTAATAAGACCCAAATGTCATAAAATTGTACTCAAAGAAACCTATAGGAGCTATAACTGCCGTCTTTGGAATATCGAATTTTTCGACAGCGATTTTGTGGTATGCTTTTAACAAATCTAATGTGGAAAACGCGCGTTTACCCTCTAAGCAGTGTGTAAAATCCTGAATGGGATACAGGTCAAGAGTAGTAACCGAAATTAAACGCCTATAATCACCTTATATCCTGAAAGTTCCATCCTTTTTAGGAACCAAATGTATGGGGCTTGACCATGGACTACTAGAAGGCTTACATATACCCTGAGCAATCCGAGACGAAAACTCTTTTTTGACAGCTTTTAATTTTTCAGGAGATAATCTCCTGGCTATACTAGCAACAGGAGGGCCTTTGGTAAGAATACAATGGGTCAATGGTGAATGGCCAGACTGACGTTTCACACTGGGAGCAGTGATTTTTTTTAATACTTCTTTAATAAATTGTGATATTTTTCATCGCAAGCTATTAGAGTCAACCGCAATGGTGGCTCACATACAATAGTACCGCGGGGTTTGTTGTAAAACGAATTATCAATAATTCGACGATTTCTTATGTCTACTAAAATTCCAAACCTTTCCAAAAAACCAGTCCCTAAAATGGGTTGAGAAACGTCTGATACTAAAAAGGACCAATTAAATTTTCTTTTAAGCCCCAGTTTCAAAGTCAAATGGTGTGGTGTGGTAGTTAGGAGAGGGGGATGCCAGCTCAGGTGTCGTCCGCGTCACTTGACCATGGTTCAAAATTACGCGGACCGTCGCCAAAAGCCCTCGTGTTGCTGATCAGTGCGACGTTAATATTCTCTCTCACTCACTTATTCAAAGTCAAACGTCTAGTCCCATATGTCGAAATCTTTGTATCGTTATCAGCCAATAAGATTAATCCATTGCTTCATTAACCTTTTTAATATTTATTAAAGATTTGGGAAAGACAGAAATGGATGCACCGCTATCTATCAGATATCGAAAGCGGGAAGACCTATCGTAAATAAACAGACGACTAACACCACGGCTAAAATCTGTCGTCGCCGAAACAGATAAGCCAGTCGGTTTTCCTGAAAGTTACACGGTTTTACGCATATGTGTGCATTAATACCAAAACGACGGTGATACTAATATAATTCTCCTTCGACATCTTTACTAGTAGTGGAATTTCGTCTTTTGGGGAAAGGTCTACGGCGTTCTCTACTAATACTGCGTTTTTTTATTTTTAAATAAACCTTCTATTGTTCTTTTTAAAAAAAGTCGCAACTTCTATAAAGTTAAGGCCTCAAATTCTTTAACAAAAATTGATTTTTCATCGTGCGAAACTTCATCAACAGAAAATCCAGGTACTTCAAAAATTTTGTCCGCCACCTTAGTCAATCCAATCAAATCCTCACTGCTAACAGAATGGCGACAGGTAAATGTTGCAGCCACTGGACTTTTAACCCTTCTTCTGTTATTTTGTCGCCAGCTAATGTACGCATTTCCTGTAATTATTGGGATGGCCGCCTATCCCCCAAGATCCTGTCTTGAAATAGGGTTTTTAATCTAGTAGGCTCCAATTCTGCAAAATATTTGATAATGCGCCTTTTAAGCGCACCGTATGAATCGGTTGCAGGGGGACTTTTAAGAATGTCAACTATACAGTTTAAGACACTCGAATCCAAAGCTGCGATGACGCAATGAAATTTTGTAGCGTCTACAGAGATTTTTACTGCCTTGAAAGCCGACTCTACCTGAAGAAACCATAGTTCTGGCTGAGCACGCCAAAAGGGAGGTGCACCGAAAAGCAATCTTTGCTATATCTTCCTTCGACATTTTAAATTGGAAGGGGTTGAGAAAAGGTTAAAAATTACCTGCACGGTCAAAAGAAAAAAAATTCAAAGCCCTTAATTAATTAAAATATCAAGCTACATTAAATTAACGCATTTGATACAGTGGTGTAGCTAGGTATCCAAAGGCCCTGGTGCAAAAAATAAATAAGGGCCCTATCTTGGTTGGGTTTTATTAAATAAAAAAGTTAAAATTTGTGAATATTTTAAATATGCAACATCAGATAAATATTTAGCATCAGTTCTTTAGAGAACGCTGAAGAACTTACGAAGGAAAACAAAGCTACATTCTACCTACATGTATGCATATGAGTTTTCTTGTGTGAGCTTTAGTGATCCCGCAGGTTTGATTTGACACCACGACAGACCTCTTCTAGAACAGCTGTGAAGAGCACTGGCGTAGCTAGTTCTGAGTGAGCCCTATATCAAAATCCCTTTGGAGCCCTTTTTCAAATATGAGCGCCCTGTTAGTGGAACTGTAGTTACATGTATTGAGGCCCCGTATCATAGATACACCTGATATGGCGGTAGCTACGCTCCTGGTGAAATGTCAAAGAACTGCTGGAAGACAAATGAGAAGTAACGTAATAGATAATCAAAAATTAAACAATAACGAACAAGATTACAAACAATAACATAGGTGTTTGGGAAATAAAACGATGTTGATAAAGAGTAAGAGGTTTGTTTTAAGATGATTGGATTTCTATTGACACAATTTGGTTTGAAATCTTTTCTTAGCTTTAGTTTTCGCAAAAAGTTTCAATAACTTTGGCTAAATCCAGCTTTGATGCGACTTTGTTTTCAACTGCTATTAGTGATAAACGTGGAATCGAGTTTTTCCCACACCATTTCTTAAATTATTTTTAATTTTCTAAATAATCTTTTTGCGGCTGCAGAAGTGACAGGAATTATATAGAATAATAGCGTTGCTGTAGGTCGAATTCTAACCCTCCATATTTGTTCACTATTTCCTTTAATCAAACTGGGGGGAGCCCCCTTGGGAAGCGTGATAATCCTACCAGGAGGGCTCGAGCAAATCGCGCAAGCAAGTCAAAAATAAAAGATTAAAAAAAATTATTAATATACTGAAGAATCAAACCAAAATATATTTCTGAGATAATAAAAAATATACATTTACGATGATATAATATATATTATCAGTATTGTACAATGTACTTGCTCATTGATTCATCAATACTAAATTAAGATAAAGTTTAATATGTATAATTGTCTTAAATGGAAATACTTCTTTCACTTCAGTTGCAAATATTGAAAGGATTTTGTAACATCAATCACATAATTCTGGAGTGACAGTTTGGGAAAAACTTACGATTATTACTACAAAGCTTATATGATTGGGATTTATAAAAGTTTACTAAACATCGCAAATAATCAAAAATACAGCATTTAATTAAAATATGCTTTTCTTTTTTAGATTTAATATGTATTTACAACAGTTTAATTTTTCTGTTTCATTCAATGCTTTGGAAAATTAATCTAAATTTTTGTTTTATAAATATATCCTTGTCTGATATATTAAAACACTTTGGAAAAGTGAGAAATTATTCCGTAGTCAAGTAATAAGCAATAAAAGAACAATGTTTTTAAAATTGTTATAAACATCAACACAAGTCGAAATATTTGGCATTATTCTTAACAAACATATCTTAATTGTTAATTTTTTTTGTTGAAAATATGGACTTAAGAACCCAAGCAGAAATTATTCTGTCTGCTCGGTTGCCATCTAAAGTACAAATATTACATATCCGCACAAGCGGCTTCTTTATTCTGCGTCACTTGCTAATAGAATCATAACAAACAGCATAGGAAAGAAAACCTCTAAAGCCGGGATGGGCATTAAGTCGATCGCGATCGACCGCCAAGACATTTTAGGGTGACCGCCTTCACATAAGATCTTAGACCTGCATACTAAAAGAAACACAGGTGGTTATTAAAATATTGGAAACACCAGTGAACAAAAGTGACATTTTTTGATGCACTTTGTAAGCATTTAAGTATAATAAAAGTTACCAGATTTTTTTTTATAAAGAGAAATGTACATATTCTGGCAATATTTGGTAACTTTATTGAAGTTCTGTAAGTCTTGGTATTTTTCTTTCAAAATCGTAAAATGTTGGATCTCTCAAATTTTCACAGTGGTTGTTAAATTGGGGGATCCAGTCTAGCTGGAGCAGGTGTGACCGAAACATCCCAGTTTCTAGAGGTACGGTGCCTAAAGTCGTGACTGCTTACACACAGTGCAGCAAGGCAAGCTCGGCAGAGCAAAATAGTGGAAAGAGAAATATGTTAAATGTTCTCTTTATCTCTCTTGAAATACAAAATTTTTCTCCTTCAAAAGGAGGCAACTTTAAAAGAATTACTTTTGGAATGTAATCGACGAAGTAAAGTAGCCTAATTTAAAAAAGTTGCAATTCACTTAACATCGTTCTTTCGCTCTACCTACCAGTGTAAATCTATATTTTCAACAATGGATATAATTAAAACAACGTATCATTTCCGTTTCACAGGCGACCGTTTAGAATCCATTGCAAGATTAACAGTTAGTAATTATATACCGAGATATATTCAAGATTGTTACGGATAGTATGCAGACTAAGTCTTCTGCTGAGAATTTAACTACGAGAACTAACTTTAAATGAAAATGATTTTTTTTAATGTATTTTGAATTGTTTGATAATAAATGCATCATTTGATAATATTAAATTTGTGGGTATAATTATTATCTTTGTATTTTGCGTTTTACCGAAAACGAGTTTCATAAGTGTATAAGCTTTTTTTTAGTAGTTATGTAAGTACATATTCTGCATTTATTAATGTCATAATATAAATATTGCTGTGATCTTTTTTTTCTTTTTTGCTTATCAAACCTACGCCACAGAGTGGACCGCAACATCTTGAAAAAATTAAAAGTAGACCGTGTCATGTAAAAGTCTGCCCACCCCTGCTCTAAAGTAAAGAATATGATAAACAGATTTCTTGAGATTTGACTGTTTCATTACTTAAGTTGTGGCAAATTCAAACCGTATGTATTTATTCTTTATTCTAGTTAAGATCTATTTCAATATGTTATAACATTGTAAAGGTACGTATATCTTGATTACCTTTAATATATTTTCATTAATCTGAGAGAAACATGAATGCTGCTAGGGATAAGAAACTTGCTTTCGATGGTTGGTAAAGTTCCGAACTATGTCAATTTCGATGCACCACCTATGACAGGAGTTGAATATTTGCACCGAGTGATAGAAAAAAGAAAATGCCCGGAAGTTGTCGTGTCGAACATCGACAAAACAAAATATCGCTCTCGTCAAACTATAACAGTGGATGAGTACAATGGCTTTATTCGTGCACGACCTGGGTTTGAACCCGATCCTGACTGGCAAAAGGAACGACTTGAACTGTTCATTGCTAACAGAACTACTTTGTTCGATAATCGCACTAATATGAAAGAAAAATTTACGCGAAGAGATGTTCCGAAGTTTAGCCCCCGTGAAGATTGGTGTCTGTATTGCTTGGGATCGGATAGACATGGACTTATATACCGCAAGGATGAATCAGAAGCGTCTGTTGATTCTAAAACTGCTGAGGCATCCGAAATATATCTTATGGATGATATAGTTTTAGAATCCAATCCACTATTACATAGTGTTATGTTATATTTGAATCAGGAAAGAATTTCTAAGCTTTTATCTTATCATATTGATTGGCTGGAAGAGTTGGGTTTTTCTCATTGCCAAGGTGAGTGGTTATATGCACTTCTTGTAGGCTGAGAAAAACCTCTTGATTCAGACACATATGCTATGCTTCGCAGTTTAGCTAGATTATGTAACAAACTGCGAAATGAGAGAGAGAGAGAGAGAGAGAGAGAGATTCAACTTCCACAGACCATGAATTCCTGAAACCTTTGAATCTGATCTTAAGCATTATTTCTGAGTACTTTGATCAGAAAGATATGAGTGATAAGTTTATTGATAATAAGTGAAAGAAATAAAATGTTTTTTTTTTTTACTTGTTGAGTAAATTTTTAAAATGTGTGTTATGCGTGTAAAATACAGAGGGAGTCTATAGAACACTTGAAAACTACTTGACCATATTGTAGTAGTAATTGTCATTTTTTTTTTTTTTTAAATTTCACATATACAATCTTGACTCATTCGTAAAATGTCGCATTTCTTTATGATCTAAAAGTATGTTTTAATAATTTGATATTGAAATAAAATTTTATTTTTATTTATTTGTTTCTTATTTTTGAGAGATATAAATAAGATATTTATTTTTTATTTGTATTTAGTTTCCAGTTTTATGAACAGTTTTATCAGTATGTATTTTACTATTGATCAATTTTGCCATGTCGAAAGACATCACTAAAGACAGTCATCATGTTTGTAAACAAGAATATTGCATTTGTATAGGTGTGAAAACAATTTTCCATTATTCACAGCATTTTATAACGTGTTTTGATTTAAAAAATTGGTTGAACATTTCACAAAAGTCTTAATGATTAAAGCAGTACACATGAATAGACCGTAATGAAAACTTTAAATAAAATATATATAAATCTTAATAATGTATAAAAACCCTATATTTTTTTTAATCAAAATACAGTTATCACTCCATTCGTAGGGGTAAATGGCACCATGGATACAACATTAAAAGGGAACTGTGGAAGCCATTCGTAATAAGGGTCTTTTCAATTCTTGAATGTGTTTGTACAAATATTTTCTGGGTAAGTAATTATTTCAATAAATAATAAACAACTTGTTACTTTAAAATTAAAAAGCATTATAATAAAGAAAAAGGACATCTAAATTTAGTCCACACTTTCATTGGTGGAGAAAAAAATTGTCAGCAAATTATCAATAATTCGCCTAGTTAATGATAAATAGAGGCCGAGTGATAGCGTATCACACTTCCAAACCACAGGTTCTAACCTCAGGCTGGGCAAGGTAGACTCAGCCTTTCATCCCTTCAGTGGGTCAATAAATGAGTACCAAGCTTGCTTGGGGACTAAACAACAGGGTTTTGCTTCAGACTGACCACCTGATCAGGACATCTGCTCATGTAGCTCAGCGCCCAAGGTCACGTATACTGAGATAGGCACAGTAGGCCTTGATCCTCATGAACTGTTGCACCACTGAGTTTAGTTTAATGATAAATAAAGAGGTTAGGATATATATATATATATATATATATATATATATATATATATATTAAAATAGGAAGTAGTGAATATATGTACTTGGAGTTGCTACAGAATTTGATTTTAAACAATGGAGTAACATTGAATTTCTTTTAATGAATCTCTGATTAAATGTAAATTCTAAGAAAATTTCATATGAATACAATTTTGGTAAAAGGAACAATCTACAAAATTTAAAAGAATTACCTACAATTTATTCCTTTTTCTTAAACTCATTGTTTGTATAGATTACAATCTATGTCAAACTCAAAGGCTAACTTGGGCTACAAAAAAAATTAAAATCCATTGAAATGTAACTTTATTTCGAATAATACATTATGATAAACATAAATAAAAGAAGAAAAATTTAATGTTTATGCTCTGACACTTGGCATCTTTTCTTTGCTACAATCTTTGCTATTTTGGGAGAAATTTTGATATTTTATTATATGTTGTGTGCTGATATATATATATTGAACGAGTCTCAAAAATGTTTGTTGTGGGCTGCTAGTTTGACACCTCTGATCTATATGAATTAGCAGATTAAAAAAAAAAAAGGAAAATAAATTGGTACTTTTCCATTTTGTTAGTGTAAATCTCACCAAGCAGATTTTATATGCAACACATACACAACACGCAGTATTCATATTAGAAAAATATTATAAATGTTAGTTTAAAATTTTTTTTACTTTGAAGGCAAAACCATTTCAATACTGGCTAAAATTTTAGTACTTGCGTATTATCGCAACAATTAAGATAATTTGTCAAGTTCGTAACCCCAATTTCATATGCGTTGTATGCGCTGAATTGGCAATCACTTGCTTCGTTTCATATAATATCACCAGTAGGTTGCAATAATCAGGGCCGGATCGTGACCTTTGGGGGCCCTTGGCTAACGATATCTGAGGGCCCCTTAATTAATAATAAAAAAATTTGCCTTTTTCTTAAATTATTGTGCGGAAAAATTTAAAATATACAAAACATAAAGTTTTTTCCCCGCAAAACAATTTAAATACGTTATAATCAATAACATAATTTACAAAAAAAAAAACAAAAACAAAAAAAAACAACAAAAAAAAAACCCTTTCTACACTTTTATGCTGAATATTCTTTTATATGCTCGTCACATTTTAAGTCTTTGGTGAGATCAATATTAATAGAAAGAAGTGTTTAATAATTAAGCCTAGTATTTGTCATTGTTGTCCTATATTTGTTTTTTTTATAGGGCATTTTAGAGAACGCACGTTCCGCTTCACATCTAGTAATATGGATCGTGAGAAGAATCTTTAAAATGGTATACAAATTTGGAAAAACCTGATCCAGTTTCTTTTTAAAAATTAAATTGGATATATCCCTACAAGTATAGGACTTCAGCTCAGTTTTAGATAAGTTTTTAATTGAACACCTTCATTTACTAAATGCTGGTCTACATTATTGGAATAGTAAACAGTAATATCGCGTACACTCTCTAGGTTGACGTTCTCCTCACTTTGATCTTGCAAATCTATCAAAAATTTTAATTTCTTACTCTATTCTGCATATATATATATACTTGACTTCTTCTATTTAAATCAAGGATTACCTTATCTAACGCTACAATAACCGTGTCTCTTTTAAATTTTTCTGTCCCATACACAGCTTTTTCTGTGAATTTATCTGCAAATTTTGAAATGACCCGTCTCTAGTTCACATCGCTATATTCTGTTTCTACATTAGGACTTAATTTTTTTGGCTGCGTCTTGATACTCCTTTGATTTTTGATTTGATTCACATGTCGTACATAGCTTATAAACGTCTTTAATGATATAATGAACTTATTCCCTTCACAAATGTCCAAACTCCAAGAATCTGTTATTCTTTGTTAACTTAATTAAATCTTTCTAAAATTTCTTCCCAAAATAAAATTAAAATGTCAGTTTCGAGTTTTGTTAATTTATTAAATAAATTTGCTGCCTCTTTTTGAAAATCGATTTTCTCATTTTCATTGTCACTAAATATCTAAGAATATTCATTATGTTACAAAATATTTATCTTTTTAGGCTTCAAAAGGATCGTAGTGACAAGACTATCTGGTCTGACTTAATCTTTTTAAGGGTAAATTTCAGTTTAGTTCACGATTTAGAAGTTTCTATCTATAGGTCGAAGTAGAAAAGCAAACATATATTTGTTGCACTAAACCAAAGAAGTTCACGATTTCAGTTGCAACCCTAACTGATTCTGCACAACTAGATTAAGAGAATGTGCAGCACATGGCACATAATTTGCGAGTTTATTTCTTTTTTTTCATTTAGAAGAGCTTGCACACCATTATATGGACCGGACATATTGGCAGCGTTGTCATATGACTGTCCCCTACAGTTATCCAATGGCAGTCCATTTGTCTCTAAAAATTCTTGTAGATAATTAAATATAAACATGTTGTGTGACTAGTAATCTTAATTAATGAGACACATATTTCATACACTTTTCCCCGAAAACATTATCGTAGTATAATAGCAAGTTAGTCGTTGTGGGACAAATCTACTGTTGTATAGTACTTTGTGTCATTGTTATTTATTTGAGTTATATAATTATTTAATGATTTGCTTACCCATGATCTCAACTATTTTCTCATATATTGTTTTTGATAAGTACGATAGTAATGATTCTGGTTGTAATTCTCGCAGTTCAATATATTCACAAATGAATGAGTCGAACACTGCTAGCAATTTCAGGATTCCCATAAAATTACCATTATGAGGAGAACCCAAAACTTCATCGATACCCTTAAATCAGCGATACTCAACCTGGGGCCCATGGGCCGCATGTAGCCACTGGACCATTCTGAGTTGTCCGGTCTATGTCCGTTGAAATAAAAAATTCAATTACTTAGGAATAATGTATCAAAAATTTAGCGAGAAATTCTATCAATCAAGCAATCAAATCTATCAAAAAGGTTGCTCTAAATGCTAAACATCCTGTAGTCAAATACTTTACTACCGCAATAACACGTTTGAGGACATTGTGGTAATATTCGGTATATTTTCTTAGTTGCTCCTGCAATTGTTTATCTAAAAAAGACTTATTTCCTTTTCGTGTCAACCAAACTAAAATTGAATTTATATGTTCAACAGAATTTTCTAAGCAGCTTGTTACGTGTTTCCAATTAGAAAAGCCGGTTGTATATTAAGAATTTGTTTCAGAAAAAGTTTGCAAGTCAAACAAAAAACACTACCAATACTAGTTGAATAACAAAGCCAAAAGATCTTTCCGGCACTTGGCCATTTTTAAGTTTTTTAAGTGAAATGATTATTAGAAAATGATCTTTTTTGTTCTTTGTATTCTCTTAGCGAAACAGAATTTCTATTGTTTGGATCTTTATTTTGAAAATGACTCATTATATGTGAAGGGATATAATCAATAAAATTATTACTTAGCGATTTAGGCCAGGAACCTTCATGAATAATCCTAATCTTCCTACTCCGTGTCTTTATACTTAAATAATTTAGAAATGTGTATTTGTACTTTTACTTGAAACCAATAAACAGGTACCCAAGTATCTTTTAATTTCAGGTATTATGGATAGGACAGAGCACCAAATCAGTATAGTTTGTAACTTAGAATTATTATTACACAAAAATAAATGGCTACAGAAATAGTGCCACTACGTTTGTATAAATGCTCATCGGCGCCGCTCTATGATAGAGATTCTATCATAGAGCGGCACCGTGTACAAAAGAGTGTAATTAATAAACTGTATTAATAATAGAATGTAATAGACTGTATTAATTATATAAGTGTTAATATACTATAATTAATAGAGTGTACTTAATAGACACTCTATTAATTACATAGAGCTTCAAAATATTAAAGTTTTGGAGAAGTACAACAGAGGCTTTCAGTAGTTTTTATATTATTTAGTGTGCTGATTTCGAAAATGACCTACATTTTTTTTCCCCCAGCACATCAGGATTTTTTTGTAAAATCGATATTTTTGCTAAAACCCTATTTGAAAAGGAATTCTCTCAAACAATTTAGCCTGGGCAATTGTGGTTTTTATACAGTTAAATCTATGTAAATATTGGTTCTTGATGAGACAAATTAATTTCTCAGCAATTAGGTGAATAGTGAGTGAATATTAACGTCGCACTGTTCAGCTACACGAGAGATTTTGGCGATGAACCTCGTAATTTTGAACCATGGTCAAGTGACGAGGATGATACCTGAGCTGGCACCCCCTCTCCTAACTATCACACCACACATACTGGAGAACGTTTGAGCTTTCGATAGATTTAGCATGCATCCCTCCCCTACACAGAGGATCTTCGGGGGCACTAGTCTCGAACTCATGACATGAGTCCGGTACCTTGGCCACTAGCAATTAGATGAAAACTACTGTTTCTAGACCTCACAGGCTGTTTCTGATCATGAGGAAAACAAGAAATTTCCTTGAAGTTTAAACATTTTACATCGAATTTTATGGTGTAGTTTCTAAAAGAAAATCACCAGCATACTATTTTAATTTGTTTTTATTAAGGTATTTAATAAAATATATAGACGATTTTCGAAATGAATAATTATTAATTTCAGCGTATTCGGTGGTAGGGCGGAAGAACAAAAGTAAATTACTCCTGCTCTCAAATAAGTTTGATATGATATTTCGGGTATTTTATTTTTGATTTGTGTGTATTTTTTACTGGTTTATTTTTGTATTACTGTTTTGATTGTAAGCACCTTTTCTATTTGTTATCTTCAACGGGGGCCCTGGGCTGCAGCCCATACGTAGATCCGGCCTTGGCAATAATACATAAGTACCAAAATTTTTTAAATGGGCCGTGACTTCTTTTGAAAATTTTATGGTTAAAGGTTACCACTGGGAATATTCTTTTTTGGTGTCCGTTGTATCACTTTTTTGGCGGCTTTATCGCCTTTGCCAAAGTACTGATAAATTATATTCATTGAGAAATGAATTATTTACAGGGGTTTGTGTCATATTGAGTATAATAATGAATAAAAATTATAATTTGAAAAACTGTTTAAATTTTTTCATATTGAAAGAATTAGCGAGAAAGATAGAATTGTAACCCGCTAAAATACGAAAAATAATTATTCTATAGTGTAATCCAGTGGTGTAACACAGAATATTGGGGTCCCCCTGCAAAAGTCAGGTTTTGAGCCCTAAATGGGATCTTACAAAGAACTGCAAAACCATAAGATAACATAGGTTTTGGCCCCCTCCCCCGCGATGCGGGGTTGTTTGTTACCCCACTGGTGTAATCAGTATACCCTTTCAAAATAAATTGTTACAATACTTTTTTTATGAATGCCAAACCATTGCATTTCTTTTAAATTATGTATTCTAACCACAATTTCAGATGTTTATAATATTAAGTTCATGATTGGAATCTTCAACACTTGACATTTGCTAAGACTTTTATAATGTAAAAATACCATTTAAAGAAATTGATATTAATTTTAATATAGATTTTTTATTTCTTTAAAAAGTTTTGCACTTTTTCTAAGCCTAATTATTAGTTTTCTGCAGATACTTGATTTTTATTTCTTATAGCTGAATTTTAAGAATTTATAACTGCTTGAAAAAAAGTGGTCCAGGTGTTTCAGACTCCATAAAAGAGGTGATTTATATTATCTTTAACTCATCTGAATATGCATATATATAGGATAGTTATTATATGTCTTATGTTACTGTAGGTATATATATAGGTAACTCTGATTGTGTATCAGTTTTATGGTATTGAAAGGCTTCAATTTTATTGTCATAATTGGTTAAGACATAAGTTAATTAAAGAACCTTGTATTGTAAATATATTTGATACAAAATTTTCCTCTCATTTAACTTTATAACATAAATGTAACTTGTAAAATTAGGCACTAGTGATAATAATGATGTATAATTTTTTAGTGAAAAATTCTTATTGTAAATATGTATTTTTAACTCTCCAAATCTTTCATTAAAATTGTCAAAGTTTTTATGTGTATAAGTTTAAATGGCAGGGACATCTTTAGGCACAGGGCTTTACCCTCGGGGGGGGGGGGCTCATTTCGTTTTGACTCACCCTTAAATTTTTGTGTTCAAAAATTTTTCTGGTACATATTCTCCGAAAAACAGGGAATTTCAATGTATGTGTTGACTGGCAAAAGTGGCATGATCATTGTCCATATGCCTAGGCCTAATACCGTAAACGATCAGTCAAATCATTAAGTCGAAATACTACCGTCAATCGAGCTGGATCGGGAGATTGCAAGGCCATGCTCATTTATTTTCAAATTATTGCTTGTACAAGTATTTGACAATGCATGTTGTTTACAGGCCTCAGATAGGGCCTTCTTTTAAATAAGAGTCCAGGACGTCCCTGCTAAATGGTATTATATTCCTTTCTTTTTTTAATTTATATAATTTACAGCTATTAAATATTACTTTTAATTTGTAGAATTAAATAGCAGGCACATTACCTTTTTACCTATTATGCAAGAGGTATGGTTACAACATCAAAATACAGCACATTAGAGAATTTTAATAATTGCTGGTCCTTCAACAATAAAAGTTTGGATGATGTCAGTGTTTTCAAATTATTTCTGGTTGCAATTTGTATCAAAAGATTTATTATTGATGCTATTTGTATAAGACGTTTTTTATTACTGTATGATTGTGAAATTTAATTTATTCTTATTTGCTCAAAAATGTTAGTTTGAGTTGGAAATATGTCAAAAATTTTGTTTGCTTGGGATATAATAGGGCCTTTTTTCAAATTTTGAAACTAATTTTAATACTTCTATAATGAATGGTTTACAATATAAAGAAAAAGTACATTGTATTGAGACCCAGAAAGTAGGCATTGTGGTCTGACCACAAAACCTACAAGACATTTGCAAGTTATAACTGCCTTGGTGAAAATTGAAATGGTTTTAGTAATGTGTTTAAAGTATTCATTGTACGTGCATATGTGTTTATTAAAATTAAGAACAAATTAATTTTCACTTTCCAAACAACTGTCATTTTTAAGGGTGGGAAAACATTTAAATGGTTAATGAGGTTGATATTTTAAATTAATGCTGTAAAATTCTTGGAATGGGGTGTCTATTCAGTTTTTATTCTCATTATTTGATTGTAGTCCAAGATTATGATGGCCATTACCAATAGTCTTTGTGTTATTTTGGAATGTGACATTAATAGAAAGAGTCTTAGCAAATAAAGTTCATTGAAAAATATGTTTGTAATAGTCAAGAAATGCAATTACAAACATTAATTTATATAACTTGATTAGATTTGTTATAAAATGTACAAATTATGTTATACTGCAATACAATTTTAAGAAAAGTAACTTATAACATGGAGACCAAAAGTAATTGTTATGATTGAGAATGTAACCATCAATATATTTAATTTTAAATTAATTTATTAGATTTATACAGAAGAAGACTATTACACTCTGTACAAATAACTGCAATATAAAAATAAACGAAAAGATAACTTTTTTTATTTGCCAAACATATTTTGAATATGTATGATAATCCACCATAATTGTGTGTGTGATGTAATTTTACAATATTGACATCTTCATAGGGTGACTTTTACCAAGGCTGTTGTAATATGTAATTATGGTAGTGAATATTTATTATTTATAAAATAATTTCGTGATGTGCTGTAAAATATGCACAAATGCAGTAGCAAAATTTAAAAAAAATCCAATTATTGTAGTATTTTTGAATATACATGTTTTATTACTGTGTAATGTATATTGCTAAATGATGCTGTATTAAATATTTCTATAGTTAAAATTATTTTTATTAAAAAGTAATACATTTTTTAATTGTGTTTTTATCCTCATGTGTATATATTTATTCCTCATTAATTGAAACAATTATTAATGTCCCATGTTAAAAATTGTTTTAAGTTTTTAAAATGTCTTGTTAAGAATTTGATTGAAGGAAACAACTAATTTGAAGGGGAAAAAAAACTGAATTAGTGTTTGATTTAATAAGATGTTTTGTTCTTTTGGGGAGGGGGTATTAATATATGCACAACTATTTAGCAGTGTAAGATTTTTTTGTTCACATAAAATTATTTTTTTTGTATTAATTGAAATATATTAATGTCATCATTATATTAATTAACTATATTGAAATTGAAAAAAATGGAGCAATTATGTACGTTTTCTTCAGTCCCCCCCAGTATATCATTATAAACAAATTTAAACAATTTTTTGTGAGTTTTATATGATAATTTTTGCCTCCTTCTGATTGTGTCAGAAAAGAAAATGTATAATTGATATGTATATTCCATTGAAAGAATCTTTCTTCAACTGTGTATTTTTATGTTCCACTGTATTGTATCCTCTACAAGCTTTGTGTTTTGAATTTTCATCAGTGTTAAATATCTGTGTTTGGATTTTTCATTTGTATTTTTATACATTTTTTACATCTTGAATTAAATGAACATTATCACATGTAGCTCATTTTTAATTTAAAGTATAAGATTTCCATTTATTCCTCATCCAAAAAGTAGACTTTCATATATTTTTTTTTTTGTTCTTCACAATTCTTTTGCTCATTTACAAGGATCATACATTATTTATGATTTTCAGATTTATGAGAGAGAGTAATGTATTGTTACAGTAACAGGTTTTGTGGGATATTGAGCAACAAAGGCTATTATCCCGTTATGTATTGTGTATTTCAATAAAATTGCTTTATAATCTGCAGTTTTATTATTTGAAATGGAGAACTATATATATTTTACACTCTACTTTTGAAGTTTGCTATTGTCAATTAATTTTAATGTTCTGTCAAGTGGCCTTGGTAGCCTAATGGTCACGAGCTTGTGTCCCGCATGTCATGAGTCCGAGCCCTAGTGCCACTGAAGCCCCACCTTGTAAAGGGGCTGATGTACATTTAACCTGTCAATGCTCATAGTCTTCCCGTTTCTTTCCGAAGTTTGGTGAAAGGGGTGCCAGCTCAGGTGTCGTCCTTGTCACTTACCTTGGTTCAAAATTAAGAGGGCCATCGACAGTGCTTTGTAGTGTGACGTTACTAAACAATGTACTGTTAAGAAGCAAGAGTACTATAGGAACTGCTTAGAGGCTTGGAAGAAGAAAAAATTTTAACCCGGGAGTAGGCATGCACTCGATACTAACTGTCGTAATTTGGTTGCATATTCACTTTCTAAATATCAGTCCTTAATTTTCATTTTTTAAGTATTTATTATAATGGCACAAAACAAATATGAATTAAAAACTACTATTTCAGGGTTCCATTATCGGCCAAAGTTGTTTACAGACTGATTGAACCCCCATCAGTTAGGGAAGGTTCGCACATATTTCCCTTTAGGGATTACTGAGAAGCCAGCCACAACACTAACGTTAATTGCCGCGCGGGGTGACCGAATCCCCCCAATCCTATTTGTAATTATTTTTATTGTTCATGATAAAAATCACAATTCCAGTGAATAACTTATTGAAGAGAAAGTACACTTCTATACTTTTCAAGACTTTTAAATTTTTCTTTGATAATTTGAGAAAAAATATCAAACTGAACCAAGAAGTTTAAAATGACTTCAATAAAGGACACAAATCATAGAACTTTTCGCTAACATTACAGGAATACTATTTGTTTGCAAAACTGTCATATTTTGTTCACATTATTGTAATTTTACTGTCCGTTAATGGTCAAAAAACAGCAGGTTGAACTTTTTCTTGTGTCTTTTTGACTGGGCGAAGTGTGTCTTGTGGTACACTAGTGGCTTTATATTTTTTTGATGGAGTTATTTAGGTAGCATTTGAAAATTTTCCTTTCAACTCAAACGCTTCATGTTCATCTATTTTCTCAAATTTCGCTCTCATGATTAAAATGCATTATTTTGGCAGTTTCTTCCCTTGCTTGATCAGTTTCAACTTTCTTCAATAGATATCACTGATGCCCATTTTTTTGTTTGTTTATTCTGCTCATTTACATTTATAAACCATAAGTCGTACAAACAGCAATGAAAAATACTAAGTTGCTTACAGGGGGAAAATGGAACCTGTTCATAGAAAATATTTTGAAACTAAAGTGGTTGTGCATGGAACTCGGTCAAAAGAAGTACCTTAAGATTGTGAAAAAACGTTTGCCACTCCCAAAAAAAAGGGGATATGTGACAAATACATTTTAGTTCCCATGAAGACTGTCAAATAAGAGGAGACTATCAAGGTCATTGGTAACAGATAAACAATTTCGTGAGCCTGAGGTAACTCTGTGCCCCGCGTGACCCTTCCCAGGTTAATTCTGATTCTTTTTTTTAAAGAAAATTTTTCATTTTTAATTAGCTTGGAAGAAACATTGCTTCAAAATATATTGGTACTGGGTTGAGTGGGAGCACTTGGTTCTGTCGAACCTTTATCTCCGAGTTTAAGTGACTTTAAAATGCTTTCAAATTGCCCACTTAAAAATTAAATACTAAATTAATAAAATGCTATTACTGTAGATAAATAACATGTGAAATGTTTTCTGGAAATAGAATAGAATTTCTGTTACTTAATGTGCTGTAAATACAATGTTGGTTTGGAAGATATACTAAGTTAATATATTCCCCTAAGCTGACTCACATTCCCCACTAATAAATCAACAGTATATTTAAAATTCTGTTTAAAGATAATGGAAGTCTTATTGCATCAAGAAATGTCAAATTAATTCCTTTCCCTTCCTATTTTTCAACATCATACATATTGGCATTTTTGCTGTTCAATTCTATATAATGTTGAAATTTTTCTGTCCACATATTACTTGTATTTTACTACCAACAATCCTTATCCTATTAGGATTTTCTTGTCAATACTCACTTGCAACATCCAATGTTAAAAAACATTGTGAAGAGCTTTTTGTGGTAAATGTTGAAGTTTTTAAAGAGCTTTTTTTCCTCTCAATTTCTGGTCTTCCTTCATATGATAATTAAAGTTTCAAAAACCCTAACAACAACAAAAATAAATAAATAAACCCTGTCTGAGTGATTTCAAATTTGATCTGAAATATACAAAAAGACAAGGAAAATGACGTTTCCTCCATATTTGGAAATGCGCAGCAAAAATCACCAAGGAAATACTAAAAACCTGTCCAAGTTTTACATTTAGAAGTAAAGAAAGCCAAGAATGTGTGTGTGTGTGTGTGCAGGTGTACAAACCAGAGGCTCACAGATGGATGAGGTTTGGAAGTTAAAACCCCCTCATACAACAAAGGATTTTTAATTCTCAGCATAAAGATCATGGCTTGAGCACTTTTTCTTTTTCATCTATATGGCTTTTAAATGTAAGTCCCTCCTGATAAAATAGTCTGTACTTTTCACAATGCACAGCAATGAAATATGCGAAGCCATTAATATTACTCTACTCAGAAAATTCATTCAAAATATTTCAGTCAAAATTTTCAACAGCGATACTCAACCAGCGGCCCTCTGTTTTTTTTTAATTGGCCTGGTCATGGCTCATAGCTTTGAGAAATTCATTTATTTATGAAAATTTTGTGGAAATTCTCTGTTGAAAAATCAAATATATCAATTTTGCTTCTATGTCATATGGGTGCAAATTGATTTTTTCCCCTGATGAGTGATAATAGACAATAGTGTAGTAGCGACCATTTAAGGAGTGGAACTAATTTTTAGCTATCTTTCATATCATGTAAGCAAATATTCGAAGAAAATAGAATCTTTCAAGACGATTGGGAAGTTGACTATTTTCTAGTGAAAAACAAGCATGGTTAAGTAATTTTTAGATATGTCACGAAAGTGTATTTAACAAATTCCAATACACAGGAATCGTTCAATGATACTTTTCCTAGAACATCTCTTTCAAAAGATGATAAATAGGCTTTCTTAAATAATCTTTACAACAGCAAAAAAGTGTTTTGTCTGTGGTAATGTCATAATGATAACAAAGACACCCTATAAAATTTGTTACATCATATTGTAATAATATGAAACAGTTAACTGATGCAGAAATTCTGAGCAATTCTTAAATGCTTCCAATTTAGATAAATTTAGCGACAAAAATAAAAAATATTTAAAAAAAGCAAAATAAGAATTTTATTATTTTGACCAATTTCCACATTTTATATTTTCTATGTTATCTTGGTCTAAAAGTATTTATTTCCCTATTTCATATTGCAGCCCGTGCGAAAAAGCCATAATATGATGCAGCTTGCGTGAATTAGCTAACATATGTATGCGGCCCTTCTGCTAAGAGACTTTTTTCAAAGAGTCCTTTCAATATATAGCAAACTTGGAATAAAATACTTTTTTAAAAATTTTTTAACAAAACTAAAAAGCACAGAACTCAGCAAATAAGTTCTTAAAGTTACAGACAATTCTAGAGAGATTTCAGTCTTAAAAATAATCAGCAACCTTTCATAATGTTAATAATGTTTAGAAATTAATCCAAGTTAATTATGTATCTTTTCACTAATTGTCAGAAGCGAATATAATTCCAACAAAGCTTAAAAGGATGCCCCAGGAAAAAGCTCAGATACAAATGCCTTAATATAAGTAAAATGAAATTCAAAAGATGCAGTAAATTATATTTCTCACTGAAAGCCTAACACAATTGAAAATGTATCATTTAAAAAAAAAATCAAAAGTGAATTGGATAATAATCATCAAAACACCCAACAAATCTCTCAATAAATAAATAAAATCCTGTGAAGCATTTTAAAGCACACAAATACATCAAAAAATGAATCTTGACACATGAAAATGAAGTAAATGCAATTCTCTCACCCCACAATATAAGCTAACACTTAAGGTCTCCCTGCATTTTCCCCCTCAAAAATAAAAAAAGAAATTCCACTGATATTTTTCCCATTAAAATTTCCATCGTATTCACTTGGAAAATCTGATAAATGATACAAGCCAAATAGTAAACTCCATACAATCAAAAAGCAACTATAATCTTCCATCGAGACTACAAAAAATGCAGACCAATTATTTTATGTGCAATTACTAATCATAACATTTTAAAGAATTGTAATCAATATTACTGCAAATGATGCTGAAAAATGCTGAGCAAATGAAGTGCCAAAGCAGGGAATTCAAATCAGGATACAGAAAGCACGAACCCCTTCCTGCAAAAGTGGTTTTGACATAAATATTCATAAAAAATATGAAAGCAATCTGCTATGAACTTTTTGCCTATATAAACAAAAATCCCCCACTAAATGCTTTAAATTTTCCTCCCTTTGTCAAAACATATTTATTTACTTAATTGAATTTCAGACAAATTTTTTTTTAAGAGTGGTATAAGTCAACTATCTGAAAAAATACATCTTTTTTTAATTTAAAAATTACACTCCATAAATTTGCTATTTTATTTTTCTGAAAGTAGAAACACTGTTAATGACAAAAAAATTTTGATCAGAAACTAGAATTTTGGGGGATGGTGAAAAAAAGTGAAAATGGCACATATCATGATGCAACACAAGTTATCTGGGAGTTCCCTGAAGAAATAACGAAACAAAGCATTTTTATTACATTTTGACATATTTATAAAAAACTCACAATAGAATTGGTTTCATTCAATTCAAATACCCTATTCAATACTTGATAAATCTATGGTTTTCACATTTTTTTGATTTACGAACGTGGTGAGGGACAATTTGGGGCTGGGAAAAATATTCATTTATTTTAACTAATCATTTAATACAGCTTTGTCAGCATGACAATAGAGATTACAAGCAAATTCTGTAAGTAAAAAAAATTAAAACAATAAAAATTTTCAGAAAAATTACATGATAAACATTTAGCAACACCACACATCTTTAGAATGCCTGGGGCACATCTAATTTCCAAAGATTTACTTTCCAGCTTAAAGAAAAAGAAAAAAACAACTTTGCATTCTGTAGAAAAATAGCTATATTACCAATTTGACACATTACTTCAATTGTTTTTTGTTTGAGCAGCATTAAAAAATTACAACATGGTTCAGACAACATGTGCCCGTTTTTGCAAAAGTGGTTTTGACATAAATATTCATAAAAAAAATGAAAGCAATCAGCTATGAACTTTTTGTCTATATAAACAAAAGTCCCCCACTAAATGCTTTAAATTTTCCTCCCTTTGTCAATACAATTTTATTTAGTTAATGGAATTACAGACAAAAATTTTTTAAAAAGTTGTACAAGTCAACTATCTGAAAAAACACATCTTTTTTTACTTTAAAAATTACACTCCATAAATTTGGTATTTTATTTTTCTGAAAGTAGAAACACTGTTAATGACATAAACATTTTTGATCAGTTATTAGAGTTTTGGTGGATGGTGAAAAAAAGTGAAAATGGTACATATCATGATGCAATACAAGTTATCTGGGTGTTGTCTGAAGAAATAATGAAACAAAGCATTTTTGTTATATTTTCACATGCTTAATAAAAAACTCATAGAAGAATTGGTTTCATTCAAGTCAAATCCCATATTGAATACTTGAAAAATGTGCGATTTTCCCATTTTCTTGATTTACGAAGGTGGTGTGGCTCCATTTGGGGGCATAGAAAAATATTAATTTATTTTAACTAATAATTTAATATAACTTTGTCAACATGACAATAGAGATTACAAGCAAATTGTGTAGGTAAAAAAAAAATTAAAACGAAAAATTTCGGGACAATTACAGTCAAAGCATGATAAACATTTACCAATACCACACTTCTTTTGAATGTGTGGGGCACATCTTATTTCTAAAGATTTACTTTCCAGTTTAAAGAAAAAGAAAAAACAACTTTACATTTTGTAGAAAAACAGCTATATTATCAATTTGACACATTACTTCAATTGTTTTTGGTTGGAGCTGCATCAAAAAATTTAATATTTCATTAGTCTTTCTATGTTTTTCCCAACATAACACTGGATTTCCTTTTAAATAAAATATAAAACAGAGTCAAGCAAAATGCTACACAATTACCCTGTGTGTCAGGAGAAAATACAACTTATGGTCCGGGGTCATCATGACTCAAATGTACTCTTCGATGTAATTCAATTCTTCTGCCAATAGCTCATTCATTTTGGGAGATTACGCTAAAGTATCTTTAATACAGCACAACTATCAATAGTAAGACCAAAATAAAAGAAGAATACAATTAATTAAATTAAAACTAAAATAAATCTAAAAATGCAAAAGAAAAAAAATATTTCAAAAAGAAAAGAGGCACTCTTTAATGTTCAATAAGCCAAAGATGACAGATAAAAATGAAACAATTATAAAAAAAAACACTCCCTAGTAAAGTTTACCCAGATCAATAAAACATAGGAATCTAGCATAAAATATTAACAATCCAACTAGAACACAATTAGGAGGTTTTTGAGGTTCATTGAATGAAAAGAAACAGCAATTTTTTAAAAATTCAGATTTTATTTTTGACAAAAATGAAATTACTATCATTGTACATGTGTAATTATTGTGTGATGGAAATTTCTTCTGAATATATTAAGAATTCTTATTGGCAAAAAACAAAAAAAGCTTTCATTTAAATAAACGCTTTGGATAGAAACAGGTACACTGAAAAAGTCAATGTTTTACAAATTTAATATACTAAATGTCGAAAAATGTAAACAATAGTTTCAGTGAGATATTCCTTTGAATATAAAGAGGATAATATGCACAATGAACTAATTATTTCTTATTTCTACCAGTATAAACTTGAGCACAAACCAGTACATGCATGCCTCCTAATGTCGGCTGCTTCTCATTCCTCCTGCTTTTAAACAAGTTTTAAAACACAACAATCAAAGCTCTAATAAGTTTTCTTGTATTTCCATCTATCATGTCAAATCACTGGGTCATAATTCACAGACAAACTGTATTTTAATGGAAATCCTTCTGCTAAGAGACTTTTTTCAAAGAGTCCCTTCAATATACAGCAAACTTGGAATAAAATATTTTTTTTTAAATTTTTAAAAAACTAAAAAGCACAGATCTCAGCAAATAAGTTCTTAAAGTTACAGACAATTCTAGACAGATTTTAGTCTTAAAAATAATCAGCAACCTTTCATAATGTTAATAATGTTTAGAAATTAATCCAAGTTAATTAGTCATCATTTCACTAATTGCCAGAAGAGAATATAATTCCAACAAAGCTTAAAAGGATGCCCCAGGAAAAAGTTCAAATACAACTGCCTTAATATAAGTAAAATGAAATTCAAAAGATGCAGTAAATTATATTTCTCACTGAAAGCCTAACACAATTGAAAATGTATCATTTAAAAAAAAAATCAAAAGTGAATTGGATAATAATCATCAAAACACCCAACAAATTTCTCAATAAATAAATAAAATCCTGTGAAGCATTTTAACGCACACAAATACATCAAAAAATGAATCTTGACACATGAAAATGAAGTAAATGCAATTCTCTCACCCCACAATATAAGCTAACACTTAAGGTCTCCCTGCATTTTCCCCCTCAAAAATAAAAAAAGAAATTCCACTGATATTTTTCCCATTAAAATTTCCATCGTATTCACTTGGAAAATCTGATAAATGATACAAGCCAAATAGTAAACTCCATACAATCAAAAAGCAACTATAATCTTCCATCGAGACTACAAAAAATGCAGACCAATTATTTTATGTGCAATTACTAATCATAACATTTTAAAGAATTGTAATCAATATTACTGCAAATGATGCTGAAAAATGCTGAGCAAATGAAGTGCCAAAGCAGGGAATTCAAATCAGGATACAGAAAGCACGAACCCCTTCCTGCAAAAGTGGTTTTGACATAAATATTCATAAAAAATATGAAAGCAATCTGCTATGAACTTTTTGCCTATATAAACAAAAATCCCCCACTAAATGCTTTAAATTTTCCTCCCTTTGTCAAAACATATTTATTTACTTAATTGAATTTCAGACAAATTTTTTTTTAAGAGTGGTATAAGTCAACTATCTGAAAAAATACATCTTTTTTTAATTTAAAAATTACACTCCATAAATTTGCTATTTTATTTTTCTGAAAGTAGAAACACTGTTAATGACAAAAAAATTTTGATCAGAAACTAGAATTTTGGGGGATGGTGAAAAAAAGTGAAAATGGCACATATCATGATGCAACACAAGTTATCTGGGAGTTCCCTGAAGAAATAACGAAACAAAGCATTTTTATTACATTTTGACATATTTATAAAAAACTCACAATAGAATTGGTTTCATTCAATTCAAATACCCTATTCAATACTTGATAAATCTATGGTTTTCACATTTTTTTGATTTACGAACGTGGTGAGGGACAATTTGGGGCTGGGAAAAATATTCATTTATTTTAACTAATCATTTAATACAGCTTTGTCAGCATGACAATAGAGATTACAAGCAAATTCTGTAAGTAAAAAAAATTAAAACAATAAAAATTTTCAGAAAAATTACATGATAAACATTTAGCAACACCACACATCTTTAGAATGCCTGGGGCACATCTAATTTCCAAAGATTTACTTTCCAGCTTAAAGAAAAAGAAAAAAACAACTTTGCATTCTGTAGAAAAATAGCTATATTACCAATTTGACACATTACTTCAATTGTTTTTTGTTTGAGCAGCATTAAAAATTACAACATGGTTCAGACAACATGTGCCCGTTTTTGCAAAAGTGGTTTTGACATAAATATTCATAAAAAAAATGAAAGCAATCAGCTATGAACTTTTTGTCTATATAAACAAAAGTCCCCCACTAAATGCTTTAAATTTTCCTCCCTTTGTCAATACAATTTTATTTAGTTAATGGAATTACAGACAAAAATTTTTTAAAAAGTTGTACAAGTCAACTATCTGAAAAAACACATCTTTTTTTACTTTAAAAATTACACTCCATAAATTTGGTATTTTATTTTTCTGAAAGTAGAAACACTGTTAATGACATAAACATTTTTGATCAGTTATTAGAGTTTTGGTGGATGGTGAAAAAAAGTGAAAATGGTACATATCATGATGCAATACAAGTTATCTGGGTGTTGTCTGAAGAAATAATGAAACAAAGCATTTTTGTTATATTTTCACATGCTTAATAAAAAACTCATAGAAGAATTGGTTTCATTCAAGTCAAATCCCATATTGAATACTTGAAAAATGTGCGATTTTCCCATTTTCTTGATTTACGAAGGTGGTGTGGCTCCATTTGGGGGCATAGAAAAATATTAATTTATTTTAACTAATAATTTAATATAACTTTGTCAACATGACAATAGAGATTACAAGCAAATTGTGTAGGTAAAAAAAAAAATTAAAACGAAAAATTTCGGGACAATTACAGTCAAAGCATGATAAACATTTACCAATACCACACTTCTTTTGAATGTGTGGGGCACATCTTATTTCTAAAGATTTACTTTCCAGTTTAAAGAAAAAGAAAAAACAACTTTACATTTTGTAGAAAAACAGCTATATTATCAATTTGACACATTACTTCAATTGTTTTTGGTTGGAGCTGCATCAAAAAATTTAATATTTCATTAGTCTTTCTATGTTTTTCCCAACATAACACTGGATTTCCTTTTAAATAAAATATAAAACAGAGTCAAGCAAAATGCTACACAATTACCCTGTGTGTCAGGAGAAAATACAACTTATGGTCCGGGGTCATCATGACTCAAATGTACTCTTCGATGTAATTCAATTCTTCTGCCAATAGCTCATTCATTTTGGGAGATTACGCTAAAGTATCTTTAATACAGCACAACTATCAATAGTAAGACCAAAATAAAAGAAGAATACAATTAATTAAATTAAAACTAAAATAAATCTAAAAATGCAAAAGAAAAAAAATATTTCAAAAAGAAAAGAGGCACTCTTTAATGTTCAATAAGCCAAAGATGACAGATAAAAATGAAACAATTATAAAAAAAAACACTCCCTAGTAAAGTTTACCCAGATCAATAAAACATAGGAATCTAGCATAAAATATTAACAATCCAACTAGAACACAATTAGGAGGTTTTTGAGGTTCATTGAATGAAAAGAAACAGCAATTTTTTAAAAATTCAGATTTTATTTTTGACAAAAATGAAATTACTATCATTGTACATGTGTAATTATTGTGTGATGGAAATTTCTTCTGAATATATTAAGAATTCTTATTGGCAAAAAACAAAAAAAGCTTTCATTTAAATAAACGCTTTGGATAGAAACAGGTACACTGAAAAAGTCAATGTTTTACAAATTTAATATACTAAATGTCGAAAAATGTAAACAATAGTTTCAGTGAGATATTCCTTTGAATATAAAGAGGATAATATGCACAATGAACTAATTATTTCTTATTTCTACCAGTATAAACTTGAGCACAAACCAGTACATGCATGCCTCCTAATGTCGGCTGCTTCTCATTCCTCCTGCTTTTAAACAAGTTTTAAAACACAACAATCAAAGCTCTAATAAGTTTTCTTGTATTTCCATCTATCATGTCAAATCACTGGGTCATAATTCACAGACAAACTGTATTTTAATGGAAATCCTTCTGCTAAGAGACTTTTTTCAAAGAGTCCCTTCAATATACAGCAAACTTGGAATAAAATATTTTTTTTTAAATTTTTAAAAAACTAAAAAGCACAGATCTCAGCAAATAAGTTCTTAAAGTTACAGACAATTCTAGACAGATTTTAGTCTTAAAAATAATCAGCAACCTTTCATAATGTTAATAATGTTTAGAAATTAATCCAAGTTAATTAGTCATCATTTCACTAATTGCCAGAAGAGAATATAATTCCAACAAAGCTTAAAAGGATGCCCCAGGAAAAAGTTCAAATACAACTGCCTTAATATAAGTAAAATGAAATTCAAAAGATGCAGTAAATTATATTTCTCACTGAAAGCCTAACACAATTGAAAATGTATCATTTAAAAAAAAAATCAAAAGTGAATTGGATAATAATCATCAAAACACCCAACAAATTTCTCAATAAATAAATAAAATCCTGTGAAGCATTTTAACGCACACAAATACATCAAAAAATGAATCTTGACACATGAAAATGAAGTAAATGCAATTCTCTCACCCCACAATATAAGCTAACACTTAAGGTCTCCCTGCATTTTCCCCCTCAAAAATAAAAAAAGAAATTCCACTGATATTTTTCCCATTAAAATTTCCATCGTATTCACTTGGAAAATCTGATAAATGATACAAGCCAAATAGTAAACTCCATACAATCAAAAAGCAACTATAATCTTCCATCGAGACTACAAAAAATGCAGACCAATTATTTTATGTGCAATTACTAATCATAACATTTTAAAGAATTGTAATCAATATTACTGCAAATGATGCTGAAAAATGCTGAGCAAATGAAGTGCCAAAGCAGGGAATTCAAATCAGGATACAGAAAGCACGAACCCCTTCCTGCAAAAGTGGTTTTGACATAAATATTCATAAAAAATATGAAAGCAATCTGCTATGAACTTTTTGCCTATATAAACAAAAATCCCCCACTAAATGCTTTAAATTTTCCTCCCTTTGTCAAAACATATTTATTTACTTAATTGAATTTCAGACAAATTTTTTTTTAAGAGTGGTATAAGTCAACTATCTGAAAAAATACATCTTTTTTTAATTTAAAAATTACACTCCATAAATTTGCTATTTTATTTTTCTGAAAGTAGAAACACTGTTAATGACAAAAAAATTTTGATCAGAAACTAGAATTTTGGGGGATGGTGAAAAAAAGTGAAAATGGCACATATCATGATGCAACACAAGTTATCTGGGAGTTCCCTGAAGAAATAACGAAACAAAGCATTTTTATTACATTTTGACATATTTATAAAAAACTCACAATAGAATTGGTTTCATTCAATTCAAATACCCTATTCAATACTTGATAAATCTATGGTTTTCACATTTTTTTGATTTACGAACGTGGTGAGGGACAATTTGGGGCTGGGAAAAATATTCATTTATTTTAACTAATCATTTAATACAGCTTTGTCAGCATGACAATAGAGATTACAAGCAAATTCTGTAAGTAAAAAAAATTAAAACAATAAAAATTTTCAGAAAAATTACATGATAAACATTTAGCAACACCACACATCTTTAGAATGCCTGGGGCACATCTAATTTCCAAAGATTTACTTTCCAGCTTAAAGAAAAAGAAAAAAACAACTTTGCATTCTGTAGAAAAATAGCTATATTACCAATTTGACACATTACTTCAATTGTTTTTTGTTTGAGCAGCATTAAAAAATTACAACATGGTTCAGACAACATGTGCCCGTTTTTGCAAAAGTGGTTTTGAAATAAATATTCATAAAAAAAATGAAAGCAATCAGCTATGAACTTTTTGTCTATATAAACAAAAGTCCCCCACTAAATGCTTTAAATTTTCCTCCCTTTGTCAATACAATTTTATTTAGTTAATGGAATTACAGACAAAATTTTTTTAAAAAGTTGTACAAGTCAACTATCTGAAAAAACACATCTTTTTTTACTTTAAAAATTACACTCCATAAATTTGGTATTTTATTTTTCTGAAAGTAGAAACACTGTTAATGACATAAACATTTTTGATCAGTTATTAGAGTTTTGGTGGATGGTGAAAAAAAGTGAAAATGGTACATATCATGATGCAATACAAGTTATCTGGGTGTTGTCTGAAGAAATAATGAAACAAAGCATTTTTGTTATATTTTCACATGCTTAATAAAAAACTCATAGAAGAATTGGTTTCATTCAAGTCAAATCCCATATTGAATACTTGAAAAATGTGCGATTTTCCCATTTTCTTGATTTACGAAGGTGGTGTGGCTCCATTTGGGGGCATAGAAAAATATTAATTTATTTTAACTAATAATTTAATATAACTTTGTCAACATGACAATAGAGATTACAAGCAAATTGTGTAGGTAAAAAAAAAAATTAAAACGAAAAATTTCGGGACAATTACAGTCAAAGCATGATAAACATTTACCAATACCACACTTCTTTTGAATGTGTGGGGCACATCTTATTTCTAAAGATTTACTTTCCAGTTTAAAGAAAAAGAAAAAACAACTTTACATTTTGTAGAAAAACAGCTATATTATCAATTTGACACATTACTTCAATTGTTTTTGGTTGGAGCTGCATCAAAAAATTTAATATTTCATTAGTCTTTCTATGTTTTTCCCAACATAACACTGGATTTCCTTTTAAATAAAATATAAAACAGAGTCAAGCAAAATGCTACACAATTACCCTGTGTGTCAGGAGAAAATACAACTTATGGTCCGGGGTCATCATGACTCAAATGTACTCTTCGATGTAATTCAATTCTTCTGCCAATAGCTCATTCATTTTGGGAGATTACGCTAAAGTATCTTTAATACAGCACAACTATCAATAGTAAGACCAAAATAAAAGAAGAATACAATTAATTAAATTAAAACTAAAATAAATCTAAAAATGCAAAAGAAAAAAAATATTTCAAAAAGAAAAGAGGCACTCTTTAATGTTCAATAAGCCAAAGATGACAGATAAAAATGAAACAATTATAAAAAAAAACACTCCCTAGTAAAGTTTACCCAGATCAATAAAACATAGGAATCTAGCATAAAATATTAACAATCCAACTAGAACACAATTAGGAGGTTTTTGAGGTTCATTGAATGAAAAGAAACAGCAATTTTTTAAAAATTCAGATTTTATTTTTGACAAAAATGAAATTACTATCATTGTACATGTGTAATTATTGTGTGATGGAAATTTCTTCTGAATATATTAAGAATTCTTATTGGCAAAAAACAAAAAAAGCTTTCATTTAAATAAACGCTTTGGATAGAAACAGGTACACTGAAAAAGTCAATGTTTTACAAATTTAATATACTAAATGTCGAAAAATGTAAACAATAGTTTCAGTGAGATATTCCTTTGAATATAAAGAGGATAATATGCACAATGAACTAATTATTTCTTATTTCTACCAGTATAAACTTGAGCACAAACCAGTACATGCATGCCTCCTAATGTCGGCTGCTTCTCATTCCTCCTGCTTTTAAACAAGTTTTAAAACACAACAATCAAAGCTCTAATAAGTTTTCTTGTATTTCCATCTATCATGTCAAATCACTGGGTCATAATTCACAGACAAACTGTATTTTAATGGAAATCCTTCTGCTAAGAGACTTTTTTCAAAGAGTCCCTTCAATATACAGCAAACTTGGAATAAAATATTTTTTTTTAAATTTTTAAAAAACTAAAAAGCACAGATCTCAGCAAATAAGTTCTTAAAGTTACAGACAATTCTAGACAGATTTTAGTCTTAAAAATAATCAGCAACCTTTCATAATGTTAATAATGTTTAGAAATTAATCCAAGTTAATTAGTCATCATTTCACTAATTGCCAGAAGAGAATATAATTCCAACAAAGCTTAAAAGGATGCCCCAGGAAAAAGTTCAAATACAACTGCCTTAATATAAGTAAAATGAAATTCAAAAGATGCAGTAAATTATATTTCTCACTGAAAGCCTAACACAATTGAAAATGTATCATTTAAAAAAAAAATCAAAAGTGAATTGGATAATAATCATCAAAACACCCAACAAATCTCTCAATAAATAAATAAAATCCTGTGAAGCATTTTAACGCACACAAATACATTAAAAAATGAATCTTGACACATGAAAATGAAGTAAATGCAATTCTCTCACCACACAATATAAGCTAACACTTAAGGTCTCATTGCATTTTCCCCCTCAAAAATAATAAAAAAAAATTCTACTGATATTTTTCCCATTAAAATTTCCATCGTATTCACTTGGAAAATCTGATAAATGATACAAGCCAAATAGTCAACTCATTACAATCAAAAAGCAACTATAATCTAGCATCGACACTACAAAAAATGCAGACCAATTATTCTATGTGCAATTACTAATCATAACATTTTAAAGAATTGTAATCAATATTACTGCAAATGATGCTGAAAAATGTTGAGCAAATGAAGTGCCAAAGCAGGGAATTCAAATCAGGATACAGACAACTCGAACCCGTTCCTGCAAAAGTGGTTTTGACATAAATATTCATAAAAAAAATGAAAGCAATCTGCTATGAACTTTTTGCCTATAGAAACAAAAATCCCCCACTAAATGCTGTTAATTTTCATTCCTTTTTCAATAAAAATTTATTTAATTCATGGAATTTCGGACAAATTTTTTTTAAAAAGTAGAATAAGTCTATTTCCTCAAAACACATCTTTTTTTACTTTAATTAATTCCACAAAAAACTATTTCTCTGCATTAAACACAATATTATAAACAACTGTAATCAATAATAATGTGCATAAAGCTGAAAACAGGTGAGCAAATAAAGTGTCGAGGCATGGCATTTGAATCAGGTTGCAGACAAAATGAGGGCGTTTCTGCAAAAGTGAGTTTTGACATAAATATTCATAAAAAATGAGAGCAATCAGCCATGAAAATTTTACCTACATATACCAAAATCCATCAAGAATTGCTGTTAATTTTCCTTTCTTTTTCAATGCAAATATATTTAATTCATGGAATTCCAGATGAATTTTTTTTAAAGTAGTGTAAGTCCAACTTCCGCGAACACATTTTTTATATTTAGAAATTATACTCCATAAATATACTACTTTATTTTTCTGAAAGTAGAATTTTTGCCAATGGTAATAAAAAGTGAAAATGGCACTTACAATTCAAGTTATCTGAGTATTGCCTGAAGAAATACTGAAACAAAGAATTTTTAGTACATTTTACCCTGTTTAATAAAAATCTCAATTATGAATTGGTTTAATTCAAATGCCATATTCAATACTTGATAAGTCTTTGATTTTCCCATTTTCTTGATTTCTGAAGGTGGTGCAGGTCCATTGGGCCATTGAAAAATATTAATTTCTTTTAACTAATAATTTAATACAGCTTTGTCATTAGTATGCCTCATGACAAGACAGATTATAAGCAAATTCTGTTGTTAAAAAAAAAAAAAAAAATTAAAGAATAAACATTTTTAGGAAAATTACTGTCCAAAGCATGCAAACATATAGCAACACCAAAACTCTTTTGAATGTCTGGGGGACATCTAATTTACAACAAATATTACTTTCAAAATTTAAAAAAAAAAGGAAAAAACTTTCCATTCTGTAGAGAAAAAGGGACTTTATCAAACTGACACAGTGCTTTGATTGTTTCTTGTTGGAGGTGCATTAAAAAATTTAATGCTTTATTAGTCTTTGCTTTTTCCCCCAACTTAATACCGGATTGGCTTTTACATAAACAATAAAATGGGGCCAAGCAAAATTTTACACAATTACCTACGTCAGGAGAAAATACAACATATGGTCTGGGGCAATCATGACTTAAATGTACTTTGATGTAACTTAATTCTTCCGTCAACAGCTCATTCATTTTAGATGATTAGGCTAAAGTTCCTTGAAAAGACTATCAATAGTAACGCCTAAAAAAAGAATACAATTAAAATAAAATTAAAATAAATCTATTAATGCAAAATAGAAAAAAAATAATAAGAGCACTTTTAATATTCAATAAACCAAAGATGACAGATAAAAATGAAACATAAAAAATAACACTACCTAGTAATGTTTACCCAGACCAATAAAATTCTCAGCTACATTTCCCAATGTTAATAATGTTTAGAAATTGATCCATGTTAATTATGTATCATTTCTCTAAGTGCCAGAAGTGTATATAATTCCAACACATCTTAAAAGGATGCCTCACGAAAAAGTTCAGATGCATATGGCTTAAAACAAGCCAAATAAAATTTGAAAAAAAAAGCAAATTATATTTCCCACTGGTAGCCTAACACATTTGCAAATGTATCAATTCGAAAATATCAGAAGTGAATTGGATAATCATCAGAGCACAGAACACATCGTCCGAAATAAATAAATAATATTCTGTGAAGCATTTTAAAGCCCACAAATACACCCAAAAATGAATCTTGACACAGAAATAGGAAGGAAATGAAATTTTCTCACCAAGTAATTTAGGCTCAACACCTATGCCCCCCTTGCATTCACAACATCAAAAATAAAAATAGAAATTCCACATTTTACCTATATATACAAAAATCCAACACTAAGTACTTTTAATTTTGCTCATTCTGTAAATACAATATTTATTTAGTTTATTGAATTTTGGGCGAATTTTTTCAAAAAGTTGTACAAGTCCACTTTCTGCAAACACATCTTTTTTTATTTTAAAAAGTATACTCCAATAATTCCACTCATATTATTCCCTTTACAATTTCCATGATATTCACTTGGAAAATCTGATTAAAGATACACACCAAGTAGTGAACTCCACATGATAAAAACAGAGACTATAACCTTCTTAACAAGACTACAAAAAATGTAGAAAAATTATTTTATGTGGTATTAAAAATCACCCTAATATAAGCAATTGTAATCAATAATAATGTTCATGATGCTGAAAACAGGTGAGCAAATGAAGTGTCCAGGCATGGAATTCGAATCAGGGTCCACACAACATGTGGGCGTTTCTGCAAAAGTGATTTTTAACATAAATATTCATAAAAAATGAAAGCAATGAGCTACGAAAATTTTACCTACATATACTAAAATCCCCCACTAAATGCTGTTAATTTTCCATCCTTTTTCAATACAAATTTATTTAATTTATGGAATTTCGGATGAATTTTTTTTTAAAAGTGGTATAGGTCCACTTACTCAAAACACATCTTTTTTTACTTTATAAATTAAAAAATACTATTTCTCTGCATTAAACACAATATTATTAACAACTGTAATCAATAATAATGTGCATGATGCTGAAAACAGGTGAGAAAATGAAGTATCAAGGAGTGGAATTCTAATCCGGTTCCAGACAACAATGAGGGCGTTTCTGAAAAATTGATCTTTGACATAAATATTCGTAAAAAATGAAAGCAATCAGCTACAAAAATTTTACCTACATATACCAAAATCCCAAACTAAATGCTATTAATTTTCCATCCTTTTTCAATACAAACTTAATAAATTTATTGAATTTCAGGCTCAATTATTTTTAATGTCCACTTTCAGGAAACACATCTTTTTTTCATTATTAATACCACAAAAAACTATTTCTCTGCATTAAACACAATATTATAAACAAATGTAATGAATAGTAATGTGCATGATGCTGAAAACAGGTGAGCAAATGAAGTGTTAAGGCATGTAATTTGAATCAGATTCCAGACAACATGAACGCGTTTCTACAAAAGTGGTTTTTGACATAAATATTCATAAAAAATGAAAGGAATCAGCTACGAAAATTTTACCTACATATACCAAAATCCCCCACTAAATGCTGTTAATTTTCCATCCTTTTTCAATACAAATTTATTTAATTTATGGAATTTCGGACGAATTTTTTTTTAAAAGTGGTATAAGTCCACTTCCCTGAAACACATCTGTTTTTAATTTATTAATTCCACAAAAAACTATTTCTGTGCATTAAACACAATATTATAAACAAATGTAATGAATAATAATCTGCATGATGCTGAAAACAGGTGAGCAAATGAAGAGTCAAGGTATGGAATTTGAATCAGGTTCCAGTCAACATGAAGGCGCTTCTGCAAAAGTGGTTTTTGACATAAATATTCATAAAAAAGGAAAGGAAAATGAGCTACGAAAATTTTACCTACATATACCAAATCCCCCACTAAATGCTGTTAATTTTCCTTCCTTTTTCAATACAAATATATTTAATTCATGGAATTTCAGACCAATGTTTTTTTAAAGTAGTACAAGTCCAACTTCCGCAAACATATTTTTTATATTTAGAAATTATACTCCATAAATTTGCTACTTAATTTTCTGAAAGTAGAAACACTGTTAATGACATAAACAGGTTTGATAGACTACTAGAATTTTGGGCAATGGTAATAAAAAGTGAAAATGGCACATACAATTCAAGTTATCTTAGTATTGCTTGAAGAAATACTGAAACAAAGCATTTTTAGTACATTTTACCCTGTTTAATAAAAATCTCATAAATGAATTGGTTTAATTCACATGCCATATTCAATACTTGATAAGTCTTTGATTTTCCCATTTTCTTGATTTCTGAAGGTGGTGTGGGTCCATTTGGGGCATTGAAAAATATTAATTTATTTTAACTAATAATTTAATACAGCTTTGTCAGCAGTATGCCTCATGACAAGAGAGATTATAAGCAAATTCTGTTGGTAACAAAAAAAAATTTAAAGAATAAACCTTTTTAGGAAAATTACAATCAAAGCATGTTAATCATATAGCAACACCAAAACTCTTTTGAATGACTGGGGCACATCTTATTTACAACAAGAATTACTTTCAAGGTTAAAAAAAAAGGAAAAAACTTTCCATTCTGTAGAGAAAAAGGGACATTATCAAACTGACACATTACTTTGTATGTTTCTTGTTGGAGGTGCATTAAAAAATTTAATGTTATATTAGTCTTTGCTTTTTGCCCCCAACATAATACCGGATTGGCTTTTAAATAAACAATAAATTGGGGCCAAGCAAAATTTTACACAATTACCTACGTCAGGAGAAAATACAACATATGGTCTGGGGCCATCATGACTTAAATGTACTTTGATGTAACTTAATTTTTCCGTCAACAGCTCATTCATTTTAGGAGATTAGGCTAAAGTTCCTTGAAGAGACTATCAATAGTAATGCCTAAAAAAAGAAGAATACAATTAAATTAAAATTAAAATAAATCTATTAATGCAAAATAGAAAAAAAATAAAAGGAGCACTTTTAATATTCAATAAACCAAAAATGACAGATAAAAATGAAACATAAAAAATAACACTACCTAGTAATGTTTACCCAGACCAATAAAATTCTCAGCTACATTTCCCAATGTTAATAATGTTTAGAAATTGATCCATGTTAATTATGTATCATTTCTCTAAGTGCCAGAAGTGTATATAATTCCAACACATCTTAAAAGGATGCCTCACGAAAAAGTTCAGATGCATATGGCTTAAAACAAGCCAAATAAAATTTGAAAAAAAAAAAGCAAATGATATTTTCCACTGGTAGCCTAACACATTTGCAAATGTATCAATTCGAAAATATCAGAAGTGAATTGGATAATCATCAGAGCACAGAACACATCGTCCGAAATAAATAAATAATATTCTGTGAAGCATTTTAAAGCCCACAAATACACCCAAAAATGAATCTTGACACAGAAATAGGAAGGAAATGAAATTTTCTCACCAAGTAATTTAGGCTCAACACCTATGCCCCCCTTGCATTCACAACATCAAAAATAAAAATAGAAATTCCACATTTTACCTATATATACAAAAATCCAACACTAAGTACTTTTAATTTTGCTCATTCTGTAAATACAATATTTATTTAGTTTATTGAATTTCGGGCGAATTTTTTCAAAAAGTTGTACAAGTCCACTTTCTGCAAACACATCTTTTTTTATTTTAAAAAGTATACTCCAATAATTCCACTCATATTATTCCCTTTACAATTTCCATGATATTCACTTGGAAAATCTGATTAAAGATACACACCAAGTAGTGAACTCCACATGATAAAAAAAGAGACTATAACCTTCTTAACAAGACTACAAAAAATGTAGAAAAATTATTTTATGTGGTATTAAAAATCACCCTAATATAAGCAATTGTAATCAATAATAATGTTCATGATGCTGAAAACAGGTGAGCAAATGAAGTGTCAAGGCATGGAATTCGAATCAGGGTCCACACAACATGTGGGCGTTTCTGCAAAAGTGATTTTTAACATAAATATTCATAAAAAATGAAAGCAATGAGCTACGAAAATTTTACCTACATATACCAAAATCCCCCACTAAATGCTGTTAATTTTCCATCCTTTTTCAATACAAATTTATTTAATTTATGGAATTTCGGATGAATTTTTTTTTAAAAGTGGTATAGGTCCACTTACTCAAAACACATCTTTTTTTACTTTATAAATTAAACAAAATACTATTTCTCTGCATTAAACACAATATTATTAACAACTGTAATCAATAATAATGTGCATGATGCTGAAAACAGGTGAGAAAATGAAGTATCAAGGAGTGGAATTCTAATCAGGTTCCAGACAACAATGAGGGTGTTTCTGAAAAAGTGATCTTTGACATAAATATTCATAAAAAATGAAAGCAATCAGCTACAAAAATTTTACCTACATATACCAAAATCCCAAACTAAATGCTATTAATTTTCCATCCTTTTTCAATACAAACTTAATAAATTTATTGAATTTCAGGCTCAATTATTTTTAATGTCCACTTTCAGGAAACACATCTTTTTTTCATTATTAATACCACAAAAAACTATTTCTCTGCATTAAACACAATATTATAAACAAATGTAATGAATAGTAATGTGCATGATGCTGAAAACAGGTGAGCAAATGAAGTGTCAAGGCATGTAATTTGAATCAGATTCCAGACAACATGAACGCGTTTCTACAAAAGTGGTTTTTGACATAAATATTCATAAAAAATGAAAGGAATCAGCTACGAAAATTTTACCTACATATACCAAAATCCCCCACTAAATGCTGTCAATTTTCCATCCTTTTTCAATACAAATTTATTTAATTTATGGAATTTCGGACGAATTTTTTTTAAAAAGTTGTACAAGTCCACTTCCTGCAAACACATCTTTTTTTAATTATTAATTCCACAAAAAACTATTTCTCTGCATTAAACACAATATTATAAACAAATGTAATGAATAATAATCTGCATGATGCTGAAAACAGGTGAGCAAATGAAGAGTCAAGGTATGGAATTTGAATCAGGTTCCAGTCAACATGAAGGCGCTTCTGCAAAAGTGGTTTTTGACATAAATATTCATAAAAAAGGAAAGGAAAATGAGCTACGAAAATTTTACCTACATATACCAAATCCCCCACTAAATGCTGTTAATTTTCCTTCCTTTTTCAATACAAATATATTTAATTCATGGAATTTCAGACCAATGTTTTTTTAAAGTAGTACAAGTCCAACTTCCGCAAACATATTTTTTATATTTAGAAATTATACTCCATAAATTTGCTACTTAATTTTCTGAAAGTAGAAACACTGTTAATGACATAAACAGGTTTGATAGACTACTAGAATTTTGGGCAATGGTAATAAAAAGTGAAAATGGAACATACAATTCAAGTTATCTGAGTATTGCTTGAAGAAATACTGAAATAAAGCATTTTTAGTACATTTTACCCTGTTTAATAAAAATCTCATAAATGAATTGGTTTAATTCACATGCCATATTCAATACTTGATAAGTCTTTGATTTTCCCATTTTCTTGATTTCTGAAGGTGGTGTGGGTCCAATTTGGGGCATTGAAAAATATTAATTTATTTTAACTAATAATTTAATACAGCTTTGTCAGCAGTATGCCTCATGACAAGAGAGATTATAAGCAAATTCTGTTGGTAACAAAAAAAAAATTTAAAGAATAAACCTTTTTAGGAAAATTACAATCAAAGCATGTTAATCATATAGCAACACCTAAACTCTTTTGAATGACTGGGGCACATCTTATTTACAACAGGAATTACTTTCAAGGTTAAAAAAAAAGGAAAAACTTTCCATTCTGTAGAGAAAAAGGGACATTATCAAACTGACACATTACTTTGTATGTTTCTTGTTGGAGGTGCATTAAAAAATTTAATGTTATATTAGTCTTTGCTTTTTGCCCCCAACATAATACCGGATTGGCTTTTAAATAAACAATAAATTGGGGCCAAGCAAAATTTTACACAATTACCTATGTCAGGAGAAAATACAACATATGGTCTGGGGCCATCATGACTTAAAATGTACTTGATGTAACTTAATTTTTCCGTCAACAGCTCATTCATTTTAGGAGATTAGGCTAAAGTTTCCTTGAAGAGACTATCAATAGTAAATGCCTAAAAAAAAGAAGAATCAATTAAATTAAAATTAAAATAAATCTATTAATGAAAATAGAAAAAAAATAAAAGGAGCACTTTTAATATTCAATAAACCAAAAATGACAGATAAAAATGAAACATAAAAAATAACACTACCTAGTAATGTTTACCAGACCAATAAAATTCTCAGCTACATTTCCCAATGTTAATAATGTTTAGAAATTGATCCATGTTAATTATGTATCATTTCTCTAAGTGCCAGAAGTGTATATAATTCCAACACATCTTATAAGGATGCCTCACGAAAAGTTCAGATGCATATGGCTTAAACAAGCCAAATAAAATTTGAAAAAAAAAGCAAATTATATTTCCCACTGGTACCTAACACATTTGCAAATGTATCAATTCGAAAATATCAGAAGTGAATTGGATAATCATTCAGAGCACAAAACACATCGTCCGAAATAAATAAATAATATTCTGTAAAGCATTTTAAAGCCCAAAATAACACCCAAAAATAAATCTTGACACAGAAATAGGAAGGAAATGAAATTTTCTCACCAAAGTAATTTAGGACTCAACACCTATGCCCCCCCTTGCATTCACAACATCAAAAATAAAAATAGAAATTCCACATTTTACCTATATATACAAAAATCCAACACTAAGTACTTTTTAATTTTGCTCATTTTGTAAATACAATATTTATTTAGTTTATTGAATTTCGGCGAATTTTTTTAAAAAGTTGTACAAGTCCACTTTCTGCAAACACATCTTTTTTTATTTTAAAAAGTATACTCCAATAATTCCACTCATATTATTCCCTTTACAATTTCCATGATATTCACTTGGAAAATCTGATTAAAGATACACACCAAGTAGTGAACTCCACATGATAAAAAAAGAGACTATAACCTTCTAACAAGACTACAAAAAATGTAGAAAAATTATTTTATGTGGTATTAAAAATCACCCTAATATAAGCAATTGTAATCATAATAATGTTCATGATGCTGAAAACAGGTGAGCAAATGAAGTGTCAAGGCATGGAATTCGAATCAGGGTCCACACAACATGTGGGCGTTTCTGCAAAAGTGATTTTTAACATAAATATTCATAAAAAATGAAAGCAATGAGCTACGAAAATTTTACCTACATAAACCAAAATCCCCCACTAAATGCTGTTAATTTTCCATCCTTTTTCAATACAAATTTATTTAATTTCGGATGAA
>BMAO01023752.1:0-14707 GCA_019973975.1 Trichonephila clavata
GTTTTACTTATTTTATATTAGATATTGAATTAAATAGCAAATTAATTTTAAAAAAGTTTTAAATTTTCTTTATTGTACATTTCATATACTTTCATTTTATTTATTTTATGTATTTAATTTATTTTTGAATATGTTTAAATATGTTTCTTGCAAAAATTAGTCAATAATGATATTTCCTATTTTCCGTAATTTTGAGTCAGACAGGCTTTTTATAAAAAGCTTATATTTTTGTTTAATGTTTTGAAATTGAACTGTTTTATTGCCTTATTTTCATGGTATATATCTATACAATATATTAGCAACTTATTACAAAATTTAGATATTGTTTTGATATTTATTTATTGATTTGTATTCTTGAAATTTTTTTTTTCTCAGTTTGAGTTTTTTCATGAAAACACAATATTTAAAGGTACAAAACTTCTACAGATATTTATGAAACAACTTGAATTTTGGTCTTTATGTTTATTACAATGTACTTAATAAAATTAGGGATCCATTTTTCAATATTTTGATTAGAAAAATTTTATAAAAGAAAATGTAGCAGAAATCATGCTTTTTTAGCCTTTTTTCCGTTGTTGTATACATTTAAATTTTTTTTCCCAAAACTAATTTGTTTATTGCAAAATAGATCCCTAAAGTTATTGCTAATAGTCTTATAAGCCTAAAAAATTTTTTTGGTGTGAAAACAAAAATAATTGTAAAAGAAGAAGAAATTTAAAAATCGTTAAAATTTTTTAAAATAATTAAATTTTTAAATTTTTTATTAAAGTTAGCTTTATTTTTCATGGTAAAATTTCTTTGTTTAATAGTAACTGTTTATAATATACACAAAGGATATTTTAAAACCCTTAAATAAAAAAAAATTGAAAAAAGGTGCCGAGTCCCCTTAAATAAATACCTGAATAATTTGCAGTTTCTTCAGACATTTGCAAGTTTCATACTTGGAGTAAAAAATTGGCATGAAATAAGAATGCCAAAGCACTACGTTTAAGACGATTCACGCTTTCCAAGAGAACTGGACATTTGTCTGAAATCTGGGATTAGAATTTCTCCATATTTCACTTCTTTCTCATAATGTAAACCTTATGTTACTGGAGGAAATCTCAGTTTTTATTCAGAGAGAAATCTGTACATACTCATGTTGAAATTCTAACACTATCGACCAGGGCAGGTTTATTCATTGGGCGCGTAGGGGTCCGGAAGGGCCCAGATAAGTTGGACTTCACCAGATCCAAGAGGCTCTCCTTGGATCCACCAGTGGCAAGGGGGCCCGTAGATCTTCTGCGCCAGGGTCTGAAATGAGCTTAAGCCGGCACAGCTGGCGATAATCAGCTTTGTAATAATTATTCTCATAAAATCAAACGTGTTGGAATTCGTATTAAATTTGTGATTTTTCTACATGTAACAAAAATAGTCAGGATTTTTTTTTTTTGAGAATGTTGATTCCCGACAAAATGATTTCTTTTCTTCCCAAGAAAAAACTGGACACATGTCTGAAATCTTCCGTAAGAATTTCTCAGCATTTCTCTCTCCTCACGGATATTGGATTCCTTGGCCGTAGGACTGCCCAGTAAGGAGTTATGAAACAGTGTAACTTGTTGCATCACTATTTATGTATTATCTTTGTTTTTGTAAATTTAGTTTTTGTGATCTGGCAACAAGAGGGTTGTAAACATTGCAACCGATGTAAGAACACGAATAAAAGGCTTACGGTGAAAAATATTTCCTTTTCTGTTATTTATAATCATTTCAAGAGATGAATGAATTTTAAATAATATTTTTATTTATCCCATATAAATATTCGCGACGAACTCATCTACAAATTGGTGACCCAAAGATATTTAAAATCTGATGGATGAGAATGACAAAATGGCTGTCGCGACTTCGAACGAGCAAAAATTTGAAGCTAATAAGGTAAGAGTAAAAATTCCTCCTTTTTGGGAAGAAAAGCCTGAAATATGGTTTTTCCAAGTTGAAGCTCAGTTTTCTATTGCTAATATAAATCAAGAAGAAACTAAATTTAATTACCTTGTAGCTCAATTAGATCCAAAATTTATTGAAAATATATGGGATATAATTCAAAGTGATGAGAAGAATAAATATTCTTGTGCTAAAAGTAGACTTTTAAGTACTTTCAAAGAAAGTGAAGAAAAAAGCATTAAAAAATTACTTACTGGAATCTCATTAGGTGACATGAAACCCAGTCAACTTTTAAGGAAAAGGAAATCGTTGGCTGGAGATAATATCACAGAAAAAGTTTTAAGAACTTTATGGCTAGATAAATTACCGGACTCCATCAAAAATATTTTAGTTGTTAGTTCGGAAAATTTAGAAAATTTGTGTGTTATGGCAGATAAAATTTTTGAAATAAATTCATCGCCAGAAATTTATTCTGCTGACGCAGATAGTTCTGCTATGAAAAATATTCTTGAAAAAGTAAGCCTTTTGGAAAAACAGATTTCAGAATTATACATCAACAGAAGAAAATCAAGAAGCGAATTTAGAAATTCCAGTCAAACACGAAATAAAAGTCGAAGTCGATCTCGTAGGCATTTCAACCCAAATGGAAAATATTGTTATTACCACTTTATGTTTGGTGATAAGTGTTATCCTAATAAATGTAAAAGAGTCCATGTTCCTGGAATAAGGCATCGGAAAACTTCAGTCTGCAGTAAATATTGCGACAAATTCTGCTGCAGAACATTATAAAGCGTGTCGCAAATTTCGATTATTCGTTAAAGATCGAACGACAAATTTGCACTTCCTGGTAGATAGTGGAGCTGATTGTTCAATAATACCAGCCACATCTAAAAATAAACAACCATCTGATTATAAATTATTTGCAGCAAATGGGACAGAAATTCCAACCTATGGAATTAAAGTGCTAAAGATTGATTTGGGACTGCGCAGAGAATTTTTATTTCCATTTATAATTGCAAGAGTTAGTAAAGGAATCTTGGGAGCTGATTTTCTACACATATTTAATTTATTGATTGATATCAACAAAAGAAGATTAATTGATCTAATGACACAACTCAGTATTCCGGGTGAAATTTTCTCCATCACAAATGATCTTAATGTTACAACTTTAAATAAAGGTGAGAAATTTTTTAATTTACTTTTACAATGTCCTGAAATAACTAAGCATAATATTCCACCTACTCAAGTGAAACATGATGTCAAACATTTCATAGAGACAAAAGGTCAACCAATTCATTCTAAAGCACGACAACTTGATCCTAAACGACTAGCAATAGCTAAGGAAGAATTTAAATGTATGCTTGATAACCAAATTATTCGTCCATCTAACTCACAATGGGCCAGTCCATTGCATCTTGTACCCAAGAAAGATGGAACATTCCGTCCATGTGGAGACTATAGACAACTTAATGCTCAAACATTTCCTGATAGATACCCAATATCACGAATAGAAGATTTCCACCATATTTTAAAAAACACTACAATATTTTCTAAAATAGATTTAATTAAAGCCTATTATCAAATACCTATAGAAGAAGAAGATAAATGAAAAACTGCAATTATAACACCTTTTGGTCTATACGAATTTAACGTAATGAGTTTTGGCTTAAAAAATGCTCCTGCCACATTCCAAAGATTCGTACATGAAGTTTTTTAGAGGATTAGATTTTGCATTCCCTTATTTAGACGATATTCTTATTGCGTCAACTAATGAAATGCAACAAGAAAATCATTTAAAAATAGTTTTTGAACGTTTAAACACTTATGGATTAAAAATAAATATTTCCAAATCTGTGTTCGGAGTTGAAGAAATTTAATTTCTAGGATATCTTATTTCGAACGAAGGTTCTAATCCTCTCCCAGAAAAAGTCAAAGCCATTACAAATTATAAAAAACCTGAAACTCTCCATGATCTTCGTTATTTCCTCGGAATGATAAATTTCTACAGAAGATACTTAAAAGATGCTGCGAAAAACCAAGCCTTATTACATGATTATTTAAAAGGAGCCAAAAAAAGAGACAAGAGAAAAATACAGTGGACAGAAGAAGCCGAAAAATAGTTCGAAAATTGTAAAAATGACTTGAGCAATACAGCACTGTTATCATTTCCAAATCTCGATTTACCTCTTGCATTATTCACAGATGCTAGTGATACTGCTATAGGTTCAGTTCTACAACAATTTGAAAATGATACATGAAAGCCAATTGAATTTTATTCAAAAAAACTAAACTCTACTCAACAAAACTATAGCACATACGATCGTGAACTCCTAGGTATTTATCTTTCCATTAAATATTTTAAACATTTGCTAGAAGGAGGAAAATTTATAGTATATACAGATCACAAGCCTTTAACCTACGCATTTTTACAAAAATCTGATAAAGCATCCCCCAAGGCAACTATGACAACTTCAATACATTTCTGAATTTATAACAAATATAACTTATATTAAAGGAGAAGATAATATAGTTGCAGATGCATTTTCAAGAACCCCGAAACAGTTACAATAATCGACTATGATGCAATAGCAGATAAACAAATCCAAGAAATAGAATTGCAACAGTTAATGAAGAGTAACTCTTCTATAAAATTCATGCACATTACCATCAGGAAAAACACTCTGGTGTGATATTTCCACACCCAATATAAGACCCTACATTCCAAAACAGTTTCGGCAACAAATATTTCAACAAATTCATGGTTTTTCACACCCTGGAATTAGATCAACTATTAAACTAATGACTAAAAAATTTATCTGGCCAAATATGAAAAAAGAAATAAGGTTATGGGCAAGAACATGTATTCCCTGTCAAAAATGTAAAGTCCACAGACATACTAAATCAAAATTTGGAGAATTTGAAGTACTTGATGCTAGATTTAGTGTGATACACATTGATTTAATTGGTCCACTTCCACCATCGCAAGGCATGACATTTTGTATGACCTGTATTGACCGTTTTTCGTGTTGGATGGAAGCAGTTCCCTTGCCTGATTGTAAAGCAGAGACAGCTAGCAGAGCCTTTTATTAACACTGGGTTTGCAGATTTGGAGTACCTGTGAAAATAATTACAGATCAAGGAAGGCAATTTGAATCCCAGTTGTTCAGAAGTTTAGCTGCTATTTGTGGAGCTAAAGTAACTCATACAACTTCCTATCACCCCCAATGCAATGGGAAAGTGGAAAGGTTGCATAGGACCTTAAAAGGGGCAATCAAAGCTCATAATAACATCAAATGGACGCCGACTTTACCAACGGTATTGTTAGGATTACGATCGGCTCTACGTGATGACACAAATTACACCATTGCACAAATGGTTTACGGACAAACTATCCGATTACCAGGAGAATTTTTCGAGAAACAGAAAAACATCTTGGATACAGATACGTTTGCGAAAGAATTACAGAAACAAATGGATAAGTTACAACCACTGAAAAGTCGCCAACCACCCTTCTCAAAAACACTTTGTCCACATAAAGATTTGCATACCAGTACACACGTGTTCATTCGCGTCGACAGAGTAAAAAAACAACTTGAACCTCCTTACGATGGACCGTTCCCAGAGGTAAAAAGATACGACATATATTTTACTGTGACAATTAAAGGCAAGGACATCAATATATCTGTAGACAGATTAAAACCTGCATATTTATTGTTAACTGATGCTGATAATCCTGATCATCTTAAACAATCCGAACTTGCACCAACTCCACCCGACAAAAAACTGATTGAGCAAACAAAACTTGAAAAACAGCCACCAGATTTACTGGAAAAAGATGTCCAAAAAACAACTGCACGCTCTGGTAGACACATAACGTTTCCAGCTCGTTACAGAAATTAGTTACATATTATTTTATGTGATTCTCATTGTTGTATTTTTACCCTTATTTGTATGTATTGCATGTCAATTTAAAATTTTACTACTTTTCTTGCATTTTGTATCGTAACTATGTTACTGGGGAAAGAGTAATGTTGCATCTCAAATTATGTATTATCTTTGCTTTTGTAAATTTAGTTTTTGTGATCTGGCAACAAGAGGGTTGTAAACATTGCAACCGATGTAAGAACACGAATAAAAAGCTTACGGTGAAAAATATTTCCTTTTCTGTTATTTATAATCATTTCAAGAGATGAATGAATTTTAAATAATATTTTTATTTATCCCATATAAATATTCGCGACGAACTCATCTACAAACTCATACTTTGGAGTAGCACTCCGAAAACAGATCGCTTTGCTGGAACAGAATACGATGATGGGAATTTGAATAAAAAGATCAAATTAAATTACGATGCTGCGATGCACGTGGTAGCCTGTACAAAAAAAAGGGGGGGGATGTAAATTTGAACTGTTTAGAACCGAAAAAGATTGGAAAAAAGAATTGATGAGGCGCATTGGATCGTTTCGCCATCTACACTGAGGACAATGAGTTAACTTTTCTTTACTCGTGGTTATTTTAATAAAAAAAATAACATAAAAATGAAAAGTTTACAATTTAAAATGGAAAGGTAGAGAGATTTTAATTTTAACTATTTAAAAAGAATTATGGGGATGTTTTCAGAAACAGGGGCTTTTTCACGCTTCAAAATACGCCAAAAACGCTAAGCAGCGCGAGTATCATTCAAATGTGGCTGCCCGTCTGTTGGATCTTCTTATGTCTGACTGCGTCATTAAGTTAGAGTAAAAGAGTTAGAAATTGTGGGCTTCCACCACAAAAAAAAGTTCGAAATACAATTACAACTTTTAAATAGAATGCATTAAAAAATGAATTTTTAATATTAGTTTTGGGCTTATTTCAGGGTAGAAATTTTGAACTAGTTTTTGAACATTATTTTGATTTTAGCTGAAAAGATTAAGATATAAGAAACTTTTTTGTTTGTATATTAAGCGCTCAAAAACAGCTCCATTACACATACAATTCTTTTTTTTTAAATAAAATTTCTAATTTTCTTTTAAAAAACAATTGGTATTTTTTTAAAGTAAGGAGATCTCGTTATATTTAAACATAAAATAAAAATTGTTGAAATTTATTAAAATAGTATTAAAAATATATAAATAAACTTAACTTTTAAAATTTTTTCTCTCTTATCTTTATTTATTATTGCATACTATGTTTATTTTCTATAAATCCATTTATATATATACTAGCTTTCATGGCCCGGCGCTGCACGGGCTTTCTCTACTTTTATAAATTTTCCGTTCTCTTCACAAAATCAGCATGACCAATATTCTTTTTCGAAGTAACTTTGGCTTCTATGTTTTTTCCTCTCCTCTAAGCCCGGCGTTGCACGGGCTTTTACCGAGTGTATAACTTAATCCCCATGAGAACTTCCTCTTTCCCTCATGATGCTAGAACTTCTGTGTGGGTGTGTACACGTACGATTCGAGTGCATGGCCCGGCATCGCTCGGGCTTTCCGAAATTACTTTGATTTCTTTGTTTCTTTCCTCTCCGCTTAGCCCGGCGTTGCACGGGCTTTTACCGAGTGAATAACTTCACCCTCATGGAAATTTCGTGTTTCCCTCAGGCCGATAGCACCTGTGTGTGTGTGTGTGTGTGTGCGTGCGATGTGAGGGATTTCTTTAACAATGTCATAAAAACTCCCTTTTTCGAAATTTGTTCTTGCGTTGGTGTGGTGTGGTAATTATTAAAGATGGGTGAAAGCTCATGTGTCGTCCTCGTCACTTGAGCATGGTTGAAAATTTCGAGGTCCGTCACCAAAAACCCTTGAATAGGCAAACAGTGCGAATTTAAAAATCACCCATTCACTTTCCAATTCTTTCCTTTTCCTAAGTGAATAACTTCATCCCCATGGAAATTTCGTGTTTACCTCAGGCCGATAGCACTTGTGTGTGTGTGTGTGTATGCGCGCGATGTGAGTGATTTCTTTAACTATAGCATAAAAACTCCCTTTTTCGAAATTTGTTCTTGCGTTGGTGTGGTGTGGTAATTATTAAAGATGGGTGAAAGCTCAGGTGTCGTCCTCGTCACTTGAGAATGGTTGAAAATTTCGAGGTCCGTCACCAAAAATTCTCGAATAGGCAAACAGGGTGAAATGTAGCCTTTTTAAAGATAGTTGTATGTTGAAAAAAAGACAGAAAAGTAGAAAATTTTCAAATTTCAAAATTTCACTACTAGTTTAATTTTTGAAGTAAAATTGTGAGAATTTTTTGAAATATTCGACACGGGGGGGGGGAGGTTTCATGCAATTACCTGTATAAAAGAAGAAATTATTAAATGATTGATTTAAGTATTTTGAGTGTTTTATTAAAATTTGTTCAAAAAAGCATTTGGCTTTTTTTTGAAAATCACTGATTCTAAAAGTTTTAAAAATAATTTTTATTTAAAAGTAACGATGTTGATAAATTTTAGAAAAAATCATGAAATATGCAAAATATCTTTGTTTTCTAAAGAAAAAAAGTTTTTTTTTAAATTCAAAAAAAAAAAAAGATAGTTTTCCGCGTTTTATTTTTTTAATCGCTGATTCTAAATATCAATGAACTTTTTAAAAATCATTTTCTTTTAAATTCATCGATATTTATAAAAAACAAAATTATAACTTATTAATATTTTTACATTAAAATTGATTAAAAATGTTCATTTAGCAATTCATTGTGACATTCCGTTTGCTTAAATAATGGCAGCACTGAAAATTTACGTGGGAAAAATAAACAGAAATAAAAGCTTCTTGTTAGGAATTGTTGAAAAAGATAGAAATTACTTTAAATGATTAAAAATTAGAAAAAAACCTTTTTGAAGGCAAAAAAAAAAAAAATGAAAAGTACATTAGAATAACAGAGGATCATGTTAAAATAAGTATTTATCAGTAAAATTAATTTACGTAAGAAAACTTAGCGGAAATGAAAAAAAAAAGAGATCCCCCGATTCGAACTCGCAGCGACACGATCCGCTCTACCGGATGCGACGCGCTAACCAACTGAGCTACCCAGCCCCGTAACGAAAAATGAAAATATTCAATAATAATAAATGGGAGGTTCAAATTGAAATTAATTTTTAATTGGAGGGAATACACAGGATATTCGCACAACGATTGAAAGATTTCGATTAAAGATTACATTTAAACGTATTGCAAAAAATTTATTGATTTTTGATATTTTAATAAAAAGCAATTAATAATAAAGAATATATAATATGAACATAGTTTTTTTTTTCTAAGGAAGTTATGCAAAAAAAAAGTTTCGAAATGGGCAAATTCTTCGGTTTTATTATGAAATTATATGTCAAAAAAAAAGAAATATACATTAGGCATTATTTTAAAGTAAACTATAAGTTTTATGAAAGAGAACAAAAATTTCGATACTGATAAATATTTTAAATGAATCTCAGAAATGCATTGAATGCATTTTATCATCTTAATCTGACATATATAGTTATTTAATTTTGAAAATTATATAAAGAAAAATTGACGAAAAAGTAACTTTTTCACTCGCATTTTTTTTACTCGCCAAAGTTACTGATTTCCCCCTGTTTAAGGCAGAATTTTTTTAGTGTAACCCTTGAGTTAGATGCGGTCGAAGGCGAAACAGGTCAAAAGTCTTTGGCGCAAAGCTAATTTTCGACGCCAATGTTTGGCTAAATGTAAAATCGCGTATTTTAAATTATTTTAAAAATCATTACCTTCATTTTAAGGGCATAATTTTTACGTTAATGCTCTCAAACATCACCAACTATTTGCAAAAATAACGTACTTTGAAATAAAAAATGTACAAATTACTACTTTTTAATTTATTTCTCAGAAAAACATCAGTTTACGAAAAGCACAAAATGTTTTTTAAAATCCGTAATTTTGAAGCAATTTTTTCAATCTTCGTATTTGTTACGGATAATATTACTTTATACACGGAAAAAAGGTTTTGTGAGATTACCTTCATAAATGACGAAGTTATTCAATGTGAAGTAAAAATTGGGACTACTTTTTAAAAATTCTTTAAAAAAAAAGTTTTGGGAATTTTATTTTTTAAATGAATGGATAAAAAAGAGAAAGGCTTGAAGTTAATTAGTGTAGAATATCGATTTAATAACACGAAAATTAATTCATAATCAACCATTTAGATATAACTTTCATAAAAACGCATCAGTTTTAACACTATTTTAAAAAATTCGAAAAAAATAAAAAATATCGTTATTTTACAAAAAAAAATTATACAGTATCGTGGCGAAATAAATGATCTTTCCGATTATGTAATTATTTTTTGTCTGATTTTAACACCGAAAATTGGATGACAATTTTAAGATGGTCGAAAACGTCGGATCACCGCTCGGCCGAAACGGAACGGAAGCCCCGCCAAGTAAACAACCGGTAGGAGTTAAAACAATTAAGCGTTTTAAGGTTTTTAATTAATATCTTTTTAACTAATTACAATATCGGAATCTAAATGGGCAATACGGCTTCCCCGGAAAATTCCCGATCTTTTGGTACCTTCCGCGACTTTCTGCGTGGTGCGGTTCGTGAGTAGATAGACGCACATAGATAGATAGATACGTTTGTTTACCTTCGAATTTTAATAGTGTAGGACTAGCTTTCATGGCCCGGCGTTGCACGGGCTTTTACCGAGGTTATAACTTATCCCCATGTTAATTTCCTTCTTTCTTTCTGATGCCTTCACTTTTATGTGGGTGTAACGCGTAATATGTGAGTGCCCGCCCCTTGAGTGCGTATCATGGCTTTCTCGTTTAACATTTTCCCTTCTCTTCACAAAATCAGCACATCCAATAATATTTTTCGAAATTACTTTGACTTCTTTGTTTCTTTCCTCTCCCCAGGCCCGGCGTTGCACGGGCTTTTACCGAGTGAATAACTTATATATATATATAATCCCCAGTGGAATTTCCTTTTTCCCTCATGTCGATAGCACTTATGTGTGTGTATGCGCGCGTTGTCAGTAATTTCTTTAACTATGTCATTAAAACTCCCTTTTTCGAAATTTGTTCTTGTGTTGGTGTGGTAATTAGGAGAGAAGGGTGAAAGCTCAGGTGTCGTCCTCGTCACTTGACCATGGTTGAAAATTCAATGTCCGTCGCCAAAAACCCTCGAGTAGGCGAACAGTGCGACTTTAAAAATCACTCACTCACTTTTGAATTCTTTCGTTGGAATTTTTTAGCCCCCCGAAATGAAAACGTAGATTTCTTAAAAAATAATTGTATGTTGAAAAAAGACAGAAAAGTTGAAATTTTTCAAATTACAAAATTTCATTACTACTTTAAATCTTGAAGGAAAATTCAGAGGATTTTTTGAAATGTTCGACACACGGGAAAAAAGTTTCATGCAATTATCTTTTTTCAATGAAGAAATTATTAAATGATTAATTTAAATATTTTGAGTGTTTTATTATAATTCGTTCAAAAACTGAAACGTAACATTGACCTTCACTAATTCTACCGCGCATGTGCAAAAAACTCAAAAAATCTTCCCAGTGTTTTTTTAAACTTTTCATGATCGCAAAAACGGTACTTTACGAAAATCAGAAAAAAAAATTTTAAAATCCGTAATTTTTAAGCAATTTTTTCAATCTTTGTACAGATTACAGATGATATTTTTTACATACGAAAAAAAAGTTTCGTGCGATAATTTTAATAAATAACGAAGTTATTCAACGTTGAGTAAAAATTTGGTCTAATATTTAACAAATCGCAGAAAAAAGTTTTGGTCATTTTATTTTTTAAATGAATGGATCTAAAAGAGAAAGGCTTGAAGTTACTTAGTGTAGAATATCGATTTAATAACACGAAAATAAATTCATACGCAACGATTTAGAAATAATGTTCATAAAAACTCATAAAACTATTCTCATGCTTGATTTAAAAAAATCATTTATTTTATAATAGATAGTTTTTAGGAATCTAAAATAATAAAATAATTTTCAGGTTTTCATTAATCAATCAATCGTTACTTACAGTTAGCTTAAAAATGTCTCTCTAGAACGTATTTTTATCCTAAATAATAGGCGATATACTTTTATTAACAAATAATTAATTTAATAATAAAATAATAGAAACATTCCTTTGATTTTATAAAAATATATTAATTTAAATCCATTATCAATAAATACTAATAAAAAAAATTCTACAGATAATTCTTGAAACGTTTGGGTGTTTGATTAAACATATGTAAGTGTTAAAAATCCACTTTTGGGGGAAAACCTAGTTATATGCTAACATTCACTGAAAAAAACATTAAAAAAAAAGAATACTATTTGATAAAAACATTTAATTATTTTTATTTTAATTTTATAGTTTTTCATTCCACTCTGTGTTAATTAAATTATTTAAACACGTATCTAAGAAAAAAAGGATATTATAAAAAACTAACTTATTAATTATTTTCTAATAAAATTGATTAAAATTGCTCATTTAGCAATTAATTGTGACATACCATTTGCTTACATAATGGCAGCACTGAAAATGAAGTAAATTTCAGATCAGTGGGGATGCAGCAAGTAAATTCAATCATTGAAGAAGTTATTCAATGTGAAGTAAAAATTGAGACTACTTTTTAAAAATTCTTTAAAAAAAGAGTTTTGGGAATTTTATTTTTTAAATGAATGGATCTAAAAGAGAAAGGCTTGAAGTTAATTAGTGTAGAATATCGATTTAATAACACGAAAAGTAATTCATACCCAACGATTTAGAAATAATTTTCATAAAAACGCATCAGTTTTAACACTATTTTAAAAAATTCGAAAAAAATAGAAAATATCGTTATTTTACAAAATATCGTTATTTCCGATTCTGTAATAATTTTTTTGTCTAATTTCGACACCGAAAATTAGATGACAATTTTAGTATGGTGGAAAACGTAAGATTACCGATCGGCCGAAACGAAAGGGAAGTTCCGCCAAGTAAACAACCGGCAGGAGTAAAACAATTAGGCGTTTTAAGGTTTTTAATTAATATCTTTTTAACTAATTACAATATCGGAATATAAATAGGCAATACGGCTTCCCCGGAAAATTCCCGATCTTTTGGTACCTTCCGCGACTTTCTGCGTGGTGCTGTTCGTGAGAAGATAGACGCACATAGATAGATACGTTTGTTTACCTTCGAATTTTAATAGTGTAGACTAGCTTTCATGGCCCGGAGTTGCACGGGCTTTTACCGAGTGCATACATATGCGCATTGATAAAAAAACGTACAAAATGACAAATGAAACTAATAAAGTGTCTTTTTTGAAACTAAATTTTTAAAAAAAATAAAAATAATCAGTTTTATAATATTTTTTTAAAAATATATGGCTAACTATGTTTTGCTCATTATTTTACATATGTGTATAAAATGTTTCACATATTCAAGAAATATTTTTTATAAGAATTCATAAATTTATTGTTAATGAATTCAGTGGTATGAAATTTCCTGAATGAAATCAAAAACTATAATAATTATATAAAATGAGTGAGCTTGTGAATCATGACACAGTTATGAAATAGCAATATAATAAGTAACAAAATATAACATGCATGCAGCAATTTCATGTTTAATTATGTTTTGTTTATTATGGTACATATGTGTGTAAAATATTTTTCATATTGAATAAATATTGCTGTAAGAAGTGGTATATAAATGAAAAAATGTATTACAAAATGATATTATGTTCAGTAAAACAAAGAAAAAAATACTTTGAAATTAAAATTACTTTTGTAACCTGAGAGAATGCTTGAAGTATTAAAAGGCTCGGGAAATAGACTGGCAATTAATAATGAAGTATATAATTGATGAACATTGCTATTAGTCTTTCTACGGAAATTATGCTTATTTAACTGAATACACCTTTTTTTTTTAACAGTTAAAAAAACATGATAAATGAAATTGATAATAACAGTATCCATTTATTTAATTTTTGTAACATTTAAAACTACCTTTGTATTGGAAAAAAAATTGTGTGGAACCATTAGCCTGTGCATTAAATATTATATTTAAAGCACAGTTTCCAGAGTGAGGGGCGAGGACCCTGTTCCACATTTCACTCCACAATACACAAAATAAGTGTTTACATAAAAAACTGTTTTAATATTTAATTATGTATACACTTATCTTGCATTATTAATGTCTACATTTTTAAATTTTCAAGGGTACCAGCACATCATACACTTTAAAAAAGAAATTGACTTTTGCAATTGCAGTTTTAAGAAATTGTGCATATTTTTCAGAATCAAAAAATACTAACGCACATATGTACATTGATAAAAGTGTCTATTTATTTTATCTTTTAAATTTCAGACAACCCTTTTTTTTTAAAGAAAAAAAGTAAAGGTTATCAGTTTTATTATGTTTTTCAAAGATAATATGCAGGTATTTAATTCAAAAACTTGTTAATTAAAATTTTTTTCATTATTTTATACATGTAAAATATTTTTTACATGCAAGAAATACTTTTATATGTGATACATAAATAAAAAAAAGTATTACAAAATTACATTATGTTTCATAAAACGAAGGAAAAAATATTTTGAAGTTAAAATAACTTTCGTAACTTTAAAGAATGCTTGAAGTATAATTACACTGTAAACGATACATGGAAAATATGGGTTCAACACATCACAAAATTTCATACAACTATTAATGATTTATAATTTTAAAAATAACATTTTGTAACATTTATAACTACCTTTGTATTCGAAAAAAATGTTTTGTGGAACCATTAGCCTGTGCATTGAATATTATATTTAAAGCACAGTTTTCCAGAGTGAGGGGCGAGGACCCTGTTCCACATTT
>BMAO01023753.1:0-36089 GCA_019973975.1 Trichonephila clavata
GACTTCTCTCAACAAGACAAAATAGCAATTTGAAAAGAATCATTTTGAAGGAGAATATATTCAAGTAGCAAGTAAATGAAACATTTTAGGGATGGATGATAGGATTTATTTCGAAGCACGCACTGTAAACAGGATACCAAAAGGCTTGTTTTGGAATAATTTTTATTGCATTTTGCATCAGACTAAAATAAAGCACTTCTGATTTATGACAATTGTTAAGTTAGTCAGCTGACGTATATTGTTGGAAAGAATGTTTACAAGATTCCTGATTCATTTTTGTACTACTGTAGTGTATAAAGAAAAGGACGGAATTCTTAGAAAAGACCGAAATAACAAGTATTTTTTATTCGAAATCATTCATAGTCTCTGAACGACAGATGACGTTATCGGGAGAAAAACCTCGGAATAAACAGGGACCATTTATTTTCATCCCCCCCCCTTGTTCCTTTCATTCAAAATCTCAAGAAAATATTTTTGGTTTATGACTAATATAAGAATAATTATAATCGTTATTTTTGACAAAAAAATTGAATATTTAGTCACGCGTGCTTGTTTCCAATGGTTATGTGTCGAGCACTATTCCTGACTTCTATCTTCAAGGAAAAGGAACATTTGGAACAGCACATTTTAAGAAGAAAAATGTTTTCAACCTACATATGAAGTAAGTCTTCCTAGATAAATGACAGGTTTTGTCCCGAAACATGTATTGCACATGCGCAGTTTCTCCGTGTTCCGACATTTTCTTACAGATGCGTCAATTATTTTTTTCGATTGTGTATGCGTTTTTTGATTCCGTTTTTTTTTTAATCTTGTATTATGGATGATTTTGTAATTCTTGATATAAAGGGGGCTTTGTGTATTTAGGTGAGGGGGATTCAACGGATTTCTCGGAGAAGCATTCTTAACATCCTTATTCCAGTCAGGAACTCAGCCTCAAATCGCATGATTTTGTTGAATTAAGTATGCATTATTTTCTTATCCATTCATCATAGCTATTAATTCCTGTATTTTCACGGTAAAAAAAAATGGTTGTTAGTAATCGCATATGTTCTTTAAATTAATCAGGTTTCGTGGCTGCTTATAAGAAATTCTTTTTTGTCTTCTCTTTGTCTTTCTAATTATTAAATACATCAATGTTTTCAATGCATAAGTAAGGAAAGATTTACAATAAACATATGTAGAAAATTAAAACATTTCAAAAAACAACAAAGTATAACAAATATTTTGAATTTTGCTCTAAACAATCATTCTTCTTATAAAGATTACGTGGAAATCTCTACAACCGACTCCAACATTATCTGCATGTTCACGGGTAGTTACAATCAACGACTTCCCTCATGGCGTGTAGGATGGTTTATGTCTGCAGAGTACTCAATAATGTGTTGCGCAAATTTACAAATGGAGAATACTATTGTTTAGTGTTATAATTACTGAATTCATTTCATCTTTATCACTTTTTCCCATTCCATATATTTTATTTGGTACATTGTGTACAAGGTTTACAATTTTTTTGAAAAAAAATCTTCTTGTTATAGCTAATGCTTGATTCTCCAGAATATTTATTATCTTCAAATGAACAAAACTCGTCGTAATAAATGACAATTAAAACGCTGTTGTCTGATTTGAGATCTTCTTACCCAAAGCCATGAGAAATATTTATCTTGCTTCAATAGAGCATTTGACATGTTTCATGAAAAAATACAATTCACGTACACTTCTGGATTTCTTTGCTTCCTTATTCGTGAAATGTCCAAATCATTAAGCTAAAAAAATGAGTGAAAAAAACAATTAAATGCTAACGTTGTGAAATCGAACAGTAAAATAAATAGAGCAAGATTGCAGAAAAATTTCGAATGGTATATGCATACATTACAGCAGTCCAGGAATTTCTCTCAGATAGCTCTTTATGTCTACAACTTTTTTTTAACTTAAACACATTAAAAATGGTATATGCATAGTTAAAATTAAGATGTGAATAATTTAGTTATGAAAAATATCATTACTTTCATCCTTGTTTAACTTGCTGCAACAAATAATTTTGTTTCTTCAAATGATTTTCATTTTAATACTGCAAGTAATTGTTAATACCATTCATTTATAATACGCTTCGAAATTACGCTTACCGTTATTGTGAGGATCAATAAATTTAAATATTTGGAAATTTTGATACTTATTTGAGTTCTTAAATTTATATTTAACGGATTTTCTTTTACATAAATTAAGTACTCTTAATTTTCTTCTTTCGTGTTTAAGCATAGTTTATATAATTTTAATTTGTATCCGGTGTTGACTCTTCAAACTCTGTTTAATTCTCCATTTTTTTATCCCAAGATAAATGATTTTCTCCTTACCAATGGTATTTCAGTACAAAGTGACACGAAAATCAATAGCCAAAAAGAATGTCAAGAGGTGAAAGGTTAGCAGCCTCTTGTAGCAAATGTTGACAGATTCCATTTCCGAAGCAGCTCTTTCGGAAAATGAAAACCCATATCCATAGACCTTCATGACTACGTAAAAAATGGCTCCTCTACCTTTTTTTGTTTCCTACTCTTAATCGGGATTTACTTATCTTTGCTAGGTTTCTATTTCTTGTTATGTCTTTCTTCAGGTGGAATCTGTAAATTCATCTTTCTTGAGTTGTGCAAAAATATTCCAATGTAGTTGTTACATCATGCGAGATTATTATTTTATTTATCATCAATAAAATTTAGGTACATTTGTATCACTTAAGTTAAAAGTATCATGTCCTTTAGTTGAATACGGGTGTCTCAATTTCCGTGTGCCTTATTAGACCTTTGACAAACACTATCGGGTGCCTCAACTTCTTCAGTTTTCCTCTCTATTTTCGTTTTTCTAGTAAATGAGTTTCTCTTCCCCCTCCCCCTTGTTAGGGGGCAGAATTTCGGGTGAACAAAAAAAAGCTAAACATGTCTCCATGAAAAGGAACATAAAAACAAATTAGTCATTTTAAAATTTTTTATCAACGTATATTATTATAGTCCTATTACTGTTTTGAATAACACGAACTAAATTTATCGCTCATTCCTTTATTCTCTCATCCGATGTTACTCCACATATATATGTTGGAAATCACTTTTCTTTTATTACTACAACCATCAGATGCCTAGTGATGCAGAAGTACATGTTGAAGAAATTACAGTATGTTAGCATCATTATATCAGCTCGGTGGTCTGCCATTTCCGCACCTTTATTCTATTGTAAATCGCCTACTTTATTATAAATACAATATGTGTGAACATTTTAATCCACATGCAATAAGCAATAAATCTCCTTCATATGGCTATTTTTTTCTATTGTAAATGTATTAAATGTGATTGCCATATTGTTGGTATTCCATCTCATCTTCTATGCGTTACAAAAAGTTTATCTTTTCCAAACTGCGCACTTCTTACAGCGTCTTTATAATTTCAATCACATTTTAGCAATGCTGTACATTCAATTGCTGTTTTATTTGTTACCGTTAGAGTGAAAATTCTAGAAATTTCATGTACATCAATTAAAAATGTATCTATATTTATCATAACATGAATTTATTTCTGTTCAGACATGTTGCCGATTTTATGATGTACAGAACATGCAATTTTCGATTACTATTTTATGTATTGTATATGTAATTCTCAAAGATTAATGTAATTTGCCTGCTGACAGGTTGACTGTCAGGCATTTGGTAAATAAAAATTATTGCAAAATAATTTCGTAATATTAACTAAGTTCGTTTGCATGATCTTAAGTACTCATTTTATTCACAAAGCTTGTCAATTTATAAATAATATCTTGGGTACTTGTGTTTTCTTGCTAAAGGTTTTTCTACGCCACTTTACCATGGTCTACTGTATGGGAGATGGCTTAAGATTAAGTCCTTGTACTGTATCAGAATTCTATGTTAATCACCTATTAAAAACTAACTGTTAACCATTTTTATATAGAAAAATACCAATTCATAATTTAACATTAAAAGTCCCGGATTTCGAGTACAATTAAAAGTCCTATGGTGTCGTCTCAACAACACAGTATAAAATAATTGTAATAACTAAATATAATAGCAGGACTACAGTTCAGTGGGTAAGACTGAAGACTTTTTTTCCATATTATTTCATGTAATTATCATATATTATGACCCTTTAAGTCAACAAAAACTGATGTTCACATCATGTTTCGTGAAGCTTGTGGGGCCACCGCAAAACTTTTCTAAAGTTAAATCTCTGAGGAACATCCGTATAGATAGCAACAATCTATTCTTGATTACAACGTATTCTTGTGTGAAACCAACAATTTTTTATTTGCTGTATTTTTTCTATCACAGGGTGCCATGCACATTGTTTTTTTTTCCTTGTTTGTTTTGTGATCGTCTACTGGAATGTTAAGATTTCTTTTTTACTATTTTTGCGATATTTGAGTATGTTCAAGATGGTTTAACTGGTTCTGCTACAGACGCAGATTATTGTAAATTGAATTACATCTCCCGCATTGTTATTAATAACTCTAATGAATTTTATTGTGTGTATCGAGATGTAGTTTCTTTTTAAAATTTCTTGTTTGAATATTCCGTGTTCAGTACATGAAAACATTTGTGTCTTCTAAAAATTTAGTTGCAGTGTTTCAATCTTTTCAAGGTTTGTAATCGAAATGTTATTGTTCATTTTAAAGTCGAAGAAAAATGTTAAACAACAATTAAAAATATCCGAAGTATAGGAAGCAGATAAACTTAAATGAAGGTGAAGTTATTTTCTGGATATTTTCACCCTGGATATATTACTCTGATTGAAACCAGAACTAAGCTAATAATAGTTTTTGATGAAAAATTTCAATATTTATCGACATATATGGTTTCCAATGTCTATGAATCACACTTCGTCAACTTTTATGTAAGTAAAAAATGAATCATTTATGAATTCTCATAAATTTAAATCAATCAATTCAACTGTATGGTTTCCTTTATCAAATAACGCACGATTCCTGACTTTTGTCTACAAAACCAAGGAGATGGTTGGTTTTAGATCTCTCATGCGCTAGGATCAAACTAGGTGGAGCTCAATGTTTTCCTGATTGTTTTCCAAATTATTCTTCATTCGTTTATTCCAATTAGGATCTGGACTTTTAATCACATGCGTCATGAAGATTTGTCTTGATTTACGTATGTTTTCTGTTATTTTTTCATGTATTTCATATTCCTGTATTACTGCTCATGTAATTTCACATGTAAGTAGTGGTTGTCAGTAACCATACTTTTTCTTTATTAAATAACACCTATTTTCTTGATTATTCTTTTGGTCTTTTGAATTATGAGAAAATCTATTTTGCCCTACATAATGTATTTGTTTATCCAATTCATTGTTAAAATAAGTGTACCGCTAAGGATAGATTAAACGTGCCAAATTAAGCTTCTTGAAGCAATTTGAAAATTTTTATGAATGCATTTGCTTACAACAGACGCTTAATGAGACGCTTACAAAAATTCTTTATTTCGAGGTAACTTATATTTTATCTAGAAAAGAAAATTATGCTTTAGTGAGCCGTTGATAGTTGCGTTCTTTTAATCTTTCGTAGATTGGAATATGAAACATAGAAATACATCTTATGTACACTTTCAAGACAAATAAGAGATTCAAAATACATTTTAATTTTCTCCGAGAGTCTTGTATACAAATAAACAGCAATATTTGAATTTTTTTCTGCCTTCTTTTAACAAGGTGTGAAGGAAAAAAATCTACAATAAAAGTTTCAGATTTAATTAAAGATAAAGTATGTGTCATTTAATAACAATCTATTAACTAATGCTAAAAAATTCGATACCTAATTTAAAACAATTTCACTTCGGAAATGCATTTGTAGGTAACTAAAATAAACTCAATAAATAGTTTTTGTTGTTTAGTATGTTTTTATATAAAGAGCTTATATTCTAGAAATTTCATGTACGTCAATTAAACAGCCTTTTACATAATATTTCCCATCATATGTTTTTTCAGTACGAAAATCATGCTTAAAACGATATGGTACTCTAAAAATCATTAAACTGTCGAAAATTTTTATTGGCTTATTTGATACCCCGAATCTTTATAAATATGCCTGCAAAACTTCAAAGCTTTACCTGCATTTTTCATTAAGTAATGGAGTAATGTTTGATGCTAAACAGCAACTACCACGCCTACATTTCTGCTAGAAAAGAGCCTGATAAAAATTAATTAATTATTTTTCTAATGCGCATCAATAATATTGACATTATATATGCAGTAATAAATCATTTAAGAAAGAATTGTGCATTTCATACAAAAATTCTAGTGTGTGAATTATTTACTGAAGATCAAATGGATTTGGTCAAGATTTAAAAGTTGTGCGTGCTTTTTATGATATTATTATGAATGAAATAAAAACTTCAAAACTGATTCTCCCTAAGCACAAATACTAAATCTCATTTTGATAACTCATATAATTAAAAATCTAATTCGCGAGAATAGAAAAACTCTCCCATTTTTATATATTTGTTTTTTTTGTTGATATATATATATATCCCATGTGTGTGCTAGATTCAACGCTTTTATTATTAAAATATTTTAAGATATTTATTTAAACAAATGCACATATACAGTTCTTAGATTTTGAAGTATTTTACCAATAAATTGTCATTTGATTTTTCGTTTATTCGTGTACAATATTTAACATGCCAAGGCTTTTAAAATCGTGGAAATAAAAAATAAAGGCTTAAACATCTTTTGTACATGTTGTGCAATAGCTCTGAGCATGGAATTAGCTCTCAAGTGTGTGGGTGTATTTATTTTTTTTATAATTATTAAGATGAAGTTTTATGAAACGTTGATCTTTCATTCGTTTTTTTCTATATATTCATTATGACAGTATACTGTTTAATTGTTCTACATTTGTGCAATTTTTTATGGTAATTAGTTTTAAGTAAGCTAATTAACATTTCATAAATTTTCAGACTATTCCATGAATATTATATGATGCTATTCATGGAATGAAAACTTCAAACTCATATTTCTCCATGTTGAATTTTTGTACATATACTGTTATTCAAAACCCTAAGGCTTTTTTGATAATTGAAGTATGGGTTTGAAATTTTTTATACGTGTTCCGAAATGTATTTTTTGTAAAACTGTGCATGTAATTAACTCTAACATGTTTAGTATTTTTTCTAAAAAATTTCAAATTCAAAATTAATTTTTTTGAGAAGTTTTGGAAGTTTAACTATAAAAAAATTAATTAAAAACTAAAGAGCAGCAGCAGGAAAAAACACCATGCTCAGTTTTATGTAGTACATTATAAGGTACTTGGAAAAAATTTTGAAAGAAAATAGACATATTTAAAAGGCCTTAAATATTTAAAAAATGCTTAAAAAAGCTAAAAAAATTAAAATTTTACAAACATTTTGCAACAAATTATAATTTTTTTGTTTGGAATTATTATTAAATATTAACCTTTATGAAATACAATTAAAACCAAACATCAAATATTAAAAATAAAAAAAAATTGTGAAGATGGTACCATATCGCCTTAAGGTTGCTTTTTCTGTATTTTTCAAAATATTTCGCTCGAATGTCTTCACTAATATTGGGTAAAAGTAAGTCTAGATATTTTTTTTCTAGATACACATTATAAATTAATCCAAGTGTTTAGGTCATCAAAGTCTAAAATAATGTAAAATGTTTCTGTATTTGAGTTGTCTGTCATCCTGAAGCTACCTTCACAGAATACGGATTTAGCTAAGGTTTTTCTATAAAAGGGTTAAAAATGAATTTTTTTTACTGTTTAAAAATTTCTTTTTACGATTAGAGCCAATGTCTTAAAACTTTCATGTGCATCAATTTAAAAACATTCCAAGAGGAGGGGAAAAGCATAGATGACCTTTGTCGTCTGGGTCGTTTCTTTGCCGTCTTGCTGGTTTCTTGTAAGAAAGTGCGTCATTCATGAACTCTCTCTTTGCAATTGAGATAAAGGAACGTATTGAAAATTACCTTTTTCTAAACAGAATGTTTTGCTTGCAGATTGAAGAAGTTAAATTGAAATGCGTGGCTATATTGATCGTGATCAGCGTACCAAACACATTGTGAAAAACCAAAACTTTATGGGAGATGCAGATAATGAAATAGAAAACCACTGGTTACTTTTAAAGGTTCGTTTTGTTTGTATACAATATTCTTCAGTCATATATTCGAGAACATTTCTTCAACAGGTTATTATGCAGTAATAGAAATTTAAAATTGAAAACGTAGAAACCATAGAGCCTATCGGCTTTGGTACTCTCGGCCAAATTTAAATACGACAATATTTAAAGCCCGACGAGAGCTTGAATTAAATGAATTAAAGCGTCCAAATTTGATAGCGATAGCTGCCACTAGGTGGTGTCACCATTAAAATGGCTCTGACATTTGGGGATTTGCAAAAGCTTAGTTTCTAATATGCTGCTTATCAGGGGGAAAATGTTTGCTCAATGAGATGGCTTCCAAAGAATATATGATCCCGTATTTTTTTCATTTTTCATTATTCGAATTCAAATGTGTACCTAGTTTCTGTTTACCTTTTTGGGTCGGATTCCTGTTTTCCTTCCATTCTTTCCACACATCAAAGTTTCTTTACTTTTTATATTTTTTCCTTATGGCCATTGAATGTTTGGGTGACACAGGTAAATAGGTGATTATATTTATTACTTTCGTAACAATGTATATTTTGATCGGTTGTGAACGGTTTGAAATATTCTTCATATAATGCCAAAATTAAGAATTTCAGTAACAAGCACTAGACTTTATGGCATTATTTTAAATATAACTTTACCTTTTAAAGTAAACTTACAAATAGAACGCTTAAATCAGTTTCAAACATAAGTATAAGATAATGCAGCTGAGAGACGCCACGTGTGTATGGATTGAAACACTTTAAGTACGCCTAGTGGAAAGTTAATATGTTAAAGTAGCAATAATATGCACATTGCTACAAAATGAAACAAAGATTATATAAACTTATCTGTTATTTTACATATTTTAGATATGAACAGGGTGTCATGCTTATTGCATTCAATGTTTGCCTCGTGGTATTCTTTATCGTCCATGCGAATAATAAGAATATTTTTTTAGTGTTTTGTATTTCCTTATGCTCTAGGAAGTTATTTGTTTTCTTATTAGTTTCAAACTATTTCCAGTTAGGTGAAATCGTATTGCATATAACATTGTATATCTCGTATTGCTTTTTCTAATTGAATTGATTTTATAGTGGCTGTCGACTTCCCACCTTGATTCCTCTTTGAGTAAATTTTCCTTTTTTTTGTTGTTCTCATTGCGGTTCTGTTTCACAGACTGCTGAAATACTTGGCTATGCAATCTAATTACAAGGATGCTTTCAATATTAAAGTCATTCTGGGTGGTTATTTTATCTCTAAATATTTCGCATTGCTTTCTAAGTATTTATAGAAATATTCAAACAAAGAATGCTGTAAATGTTTGTGAAATATTTCCAGCAAATTGACAAGTTTTATTTGTAAGTTTGCTTATATCACACTTATTTACTACAAAATAATGAATTCAATCATAGAAAAATATTTTTCTCTTTGAAAGAATGTATGGAACTTAACCCTAGCATGCTATGCTTTGAAAAACTTACGGGAAAGGACCCATTCGTCTCCCAGACAACCTGAGTTTTAGCATGCTTAAAACATTATTAAAATAACATAAAAATTATACTAGCAGCAGATGGTTTCATGGCATTCAATCCTAACGTAAGCAGAAAGCAAAATTTATTTATTTTTAAAGCAAGTTTTGAACATATCAACATGACGCTCTAGAACATAAACAAAATTTTTGTGTGTAATTCTACGCAACTTACATGAGCAAAAAGCACACATTTTCCTTCTTTTTTAGTTTCTAAATATTTAGTTGGCTCAATGTTCTGCTCTAATTTCAAAAGTTCACAAATAATTGTCCTTGTTGATCGGGGCAAAGGTGCTAAATTTGGATATTTTTCAATCCATTGCTCAATTAGATCATCACTTAGCTTTATCGCGAACTTACTTCTGGATATTGCTTTCCAGATTTGCGATCCATTTTATGCACATAAATAACATGTACATTTATAAGACCGATATTTATCACACCATTCAATATCAAAGGAGCCATCGACGTTTTTTTCTACTGCATGGCATGGTGTTGTTACACATCTGATCTAATGTTTCTAAAGCATCTTTTTTTACATTATAAAATTAAATTATTTCCAGTTTTTTATTTTCCTACACTTCGAAATCGCAATTCTAAGAGTTCATGAGGTATTTCTCGTTTGTTTTCCCCAATAGTTCCAACAACTGTGTAATCCATTGCATTCTTCAGAAGTTTGTCAGCTTTCCAGTTCACCATCAGAAATAAAATTTTCATCATCACTCAACCCTTAATAATTCACAGATAGCCCCAAACGTTTTCTCGGCGTAAACGTTATGTCCTCGTTTCGACAACGCAGGGAAAAAACTAAGACATCTTCGCAATTCTAAACGTTACTGCTACCCATTCGTCTCTCAGACTAACATTGTTCCAAAAATACTACATGCTAAAATATTTTTGAGAAAAGAAATATCCTTATTTGTAGTATCAAAGGTCATATGAAGGTGCTGAATAGTATGTTATATTTCCTGATTTTGGGAGAAGAGTTTAAGGTTATTTGTTATACGCGTAGTCTACTAAACGAATGGGTGTCATTGTAGGGTTAACAAAACAGAATAACTGCTGGTTAGTGCTTTGCTGTTTTCCCAACAACAAACAAATTCACTTCAGAAAGGCAATTATAGGTAACTAATAAATACTGGATAAATAGTTTTTGTTGTATAGTATGTATTTTTATGGTTATAGCTTATATTCTAGAACTTTCATGTACGTCAATTAAAAATGTATTGATATTTTTTTTTTGCATGTTTAAACTCGTAGCAAGCGCAATTCCTTCCCGTTTCGGCATGATTCAAGCTGAAGTATCAAATGTATTTTCAAATGATAGAGTTTTCTTTTGTTTCCTTCATCTTTTTTAGTATTTTATGTAACTGCTCTTGTCCCCGATTATTCTTCTCAATATTAACCTAAAATGCTTGGACATTTAGCTGACAATCTTCTGGTTTTAGGTTCCCATTTTCTTTCGACATTTTCTGATTCTAGGTCGTTCTGATACTTTTCTTTTACAGAAAGAACATACATTATTTGTTAGAAATTTTTACATCATATTTCTCATCATATATTTTTACAGTACAAAGTTCAAGCTTTCTGTTTTTTTTCTGGATTTTTCAAAATATTTCGCTGGCATTTCTTTGCTAATATGAGGTAAAATAATGTCTAGATAATGTTTTTTCTAGTCACATATTAAAAATTAATTCAATTCTAGGTCATCAAAGTCTAAAACAATGTACAATGTGTGTTTCAATTGTCTATCTTCTTAAAGCTACCTTCACAGAATACGGATTAAGGTTTGGTCAGTGTCTGAGACCAATTTGTGACACTTGAAAGATTGAAGATTTCAGATGTTATCATTGAATTCTTTGCAATTTCAGTTCTGACAAGCATATCACACTGATTTATCAATTTATATACAATTTACGTTGTTTAACTGTAAATGCTTCCTCATTCTTTTGTTTCCAATTTTTTTGCTGTTGAATACAAAGCTTTTTTCCCTTCCAGTGCAGAGTAGAAATCTTCTCATCGGGCCCAGTTTCGTATTCACTTTCGTTACTTAGCTAAATCAGGCTAAATAATATAAAGTTTCAACTGTGACAACATTTCCTGTATCTTGGATTTAATAAGTCAGTCAGAAATAATCATTGATAGAGAGAGATTCATTTACGAGATTCATTTACATCTTAAAATGCTTGTATATTTAGCTGACAACCTTCTTTAGCGAGGTTCTCTCCCCCCCCCCCCGGCATTTTCTGATACTAGGTCATTGCTCTACTTCCCTTTCACAAAAAGAACATACATTATTTGTTGAAGCATTTTACATCATATTTCCCACCATGGGGTTTTTCAGTACGAAGATCATGCTTAAGGTTTCTTTTTCCAGATTTATCAAAATATTTCGCTCGAATTTTTTCACTAATGTTGGGTAAAAGGAAGTCTAGATAAGATTTCTTTAGATATACATTAAAAATTAACGAATGTATTTAGGTCATCAAAGTATAAAATAATATAAAATGTGTCTGTATTGAAATTGTCTATCATCTTGGAGCTACTTCACAGAATACGGATTTAGCTTTGGTCAGTATCTTAAGAGCATTTTACGAAATTTTAAAAACTGTTTCAGATGTGTTTTCCTTGAATTGCTCGCAATTTCAATTCTTACAATCATAGAGCGCTGAGTTTTCACTTTTATACATTGGTTAACTGTAAATGATCTCTGACTCTTTTGTTTGACATTTTTTTTCGTTTAATAATACATCTTTTCCTTCTTGTACACTGTTGCAAATTTCTCATATGACCCTGTTTCGTTCTCACGTTTGTTTTTTAGCTAATTCAAGCTATGTAATATGAAGTATAATCTGTGACAAAATTTCCGGTATCTTGTAGTAATAAGTGAGTCTGAAATAATCACTGTTAGAGGGAGAATAATTTAGGAATGAAGTGGGTTAAACATCTATATTTTATGGTATTAATAGCTTTTAAGGGATGCATTAATACGTGATACCTGCCAATTGCTATTGAAAAATTAAACTTAAGGTATTTTTAACATAATCATACTGGCGAGACAACCTCTCATGGGGTTGGTCCTTTGAAGATTCCTCCATAAAGACCTCTTGTTTACTTTTGTTCTCCAAGTTTTCACGTTTATTACCCCCAAAGTATGATCCCATTGAGTCACACCATCTCAGCATTGGTCTTCCACACTTCCGAATCCCAGTGACTTTGAAATGCAGAACCATTTTGAAAACAAGATTTGATTTATTATTCAAATATCAATGATTAATCTAGAAATCATCCATTTGTTTATTTTCTCTTTGGTACAACGAGGATTGTTTTTCTGGAACTTGTAAGAGTTCCTTCTGAAGTTTTCATTTTTTTCTTCCGAATGGCAAGGAAATAAATATGCAGTACAAAAAAATGACAAAAAAAACCTAATTGAAGTGACGGAAGCCATTCCGTGTACTTGTCTTGCACGCTACTAAAGTAGTGTAGATAAAGAAATTATTTTTCGCAAAGTTAGATTGGTACTTTTGCAGAAGAGTAAACTCAGAGTTAAATATATACGCCTTATTCAAGTATTGTGTAAAGTTTTTTGGCGCAGTTTTGCGAAATGGGTTTCCACTACAAAACCATATACTCACTAATTCAAGTTTTATGCATCAGTATATCGAAAATTTTGAAATCTGTTTTGCTGCACATACAATTCCGATTGATATCTGCATTATAGTAGAGGGCCTCGAAACTAAAGAAATTTATTTTTAAATAATATCTTAATTTTGCCCTAATCAATAATTCCATCTGGGACTGTGTTAAAAATGTAATCTGAATGTTACACCATAAACCCAAAGAATTATTCAGTGATCCTCCAAAGGATTTATTCTTGTTCTAGATAAGATTTAATTAAAATATTTCGCTGTTGCTATTCAACTTCATACTTATATTGGGTGGTGTCCTTTCAAGAAAATATCTTAGGTTTTACTTCATTTTGATTGCTTAGTAATAAATAGTTGGATTGAACTGAAATATTTTTCAGAAAGAAACAATGCTCAAGTATCGAAACATTTATGCTGAGTGCGGAGAAATAATCTCTTGTTATGTATTTGTTTCGCATAATCCTCATTTTTAACAATTTCTCTAACTTTGCAATCATGTTCACAATAATACGAAACCTTTTTTTTTTTTTTAGATATTTTCGATTACTGAAAAAAATATACGGCATCTTCATGCCATAAAACAAATGCAAGTGTACAGTATTCACATTTTTAGATACATTGGATCATACCTTCGTTGTATCGGATTACCATGGATTATAGAAAGCAAATTTATTTGTAAATTTGCGAATTCTTAACCACTGCATCAATCTTCAATTATGCATTTTATAGGTAATTATGAAATTCTAAATGAAAAGTGTTTAATGTATTGTATGTTCTTTTATGATTTCAATCAATATTAAAGAACTTTCATGTACATAGATTAAAATCGTATCGACCAATGGAATTGAGCTGCAAGTTGTGTCTGATTTGTCATCTAGTGCTGACTTCTATGAGAAGATGACATTGCCTGTATCTTGGAGTTATAAGTTAGTCTGAAATAATAACTGTTAGAGAGAGATTCATTTAGGAATGCAGTGGATTAAACATCTATATTTTATTTTATTAATAACTTTTAAGGATGCATTAACACGTGTGTGATCTCTGTTCCTTGATGTTAAAAAAATTAAACTTAAGGTAACTTTATCATCATTATATCTGATAAGATAGCCTCTCGTGGGATTGGTGCCTTCCTTTGAATATTCCTCCATAACGACCACTTGTTTACTTTTGTTCTCCAAATTTTCATGTTTATTATCCCAAAGTCTGATCCCCATTAAGTATGTCCATCTCAGCATTGGTCTTCCACACTTCCGAATCCCAGTGAATTGAACTGCAGTACCATTTTGACCAACAAAACTTCATTTATTATTCAAATAACAATGATGAATCTCGAATGCATCTAGTGGCTGATCTTCTCTTTTGGAACAACAAGGATTTTTTCTCTAGTACTTGGTAAGAGTTTCTTCTGAATTTTTTTTTCATTTTTTGCTCTAAATGGCATGGAAATAAATATGAAGTACATAAAAATGACGAAAAAAAACCCAATAGAAGTGATGGAAGTCGTTCCGTGTACTTGTCTTGAGTAAACTCCAGTTAGAAAGGAAAATAAACATAATACTTATCCTATAATTGAAAAATACAGAACTTAAAATATATGTTGCTTAAAAAGTAACATACACCAATTGAAAATTCAGCCTAATAATCTGTGATGTTTATAATCAAGGTCGTATCGCAGCATCCAAGAGGACATTGCCATTGCATTTAAATCATTGATATTGTATGGGGATGCGATGGAAACTTTGACTGAAGATTTAGTAGCAAATATTAAAAGTTTGAGAAGCATTGATGTAAAGAGTAAGTAAATAATGAATCATAATTATAAAGTCACCCTATTTATTAAATTCGTGACTTATTTTTCAAAGGTTTGTATTTAGACCCTATTCCTTTCAAAGATATATTTCTTTTAAATATGCAAATTTGTTCATTAAAAATTCTTCATTTATTCTTTCATGACTGTAGAACGTTCATGTACGGGAATAAATGATCACTTCAGCAGATGATCAAAACAAAAAGCAATGAGAATGTAAAAGGTAATTGTTGTTAGTTAATTAACTGTGTCTTGTGTAAGAAAACGCACCATTTTTGACTTCTATATACAGGCCAAAAGAACATTTTGAACAGCACCATTTTGAAGAAAAAGGTTTTCGACCTACAGATTAAGGTATTTTTTGAAGGAGGTTTGGCATATTTTGTGCCAAAACAGGTACTAATTTTTTCCATTCCAGTTTCTAACCATTGCAAGAAAACTGTTTGTTTTCTTATATTTTCGACTACCGAATAGATATTCGGTCTCTTAATGCCACAAATCAAAGGCAAATGTATAGTATCTAGTTTTTTAGATACACTGGAACAAACTTTCTTTTTATGGGTTTACCATGGAATATGAAAATCAAATTTATTTGTAAATTTTTAAAATCTCAACAGCTGCATTAACTGAATCTTTTGAACATTGTTATCTAAAATGGGAAACACATTCACTATTCATTTCAAAACAAATAAGAAATATACTATATTTACATCTTTTATTGCATTTAATATGGTTTGAAGGACCTAACACCCTATGTGGAAATATCGTTAATAGCGACCGGGAATGTCAAGCACCGGATTTAGAGGAGGTCCTGATGAATTTATATAAAATGAAAAGTTTCTTGAACGTCTTTTAATTTTTTATGCTAAAAGTTTTAAAGTTAATTTAAAATTTGGTCAGTGAAATGAGTTAAGGTGCGTAAATATATTCTTGACATATAAGTGGTCCATTAAGGATAATAGATGTGCATAACCGAGATGCGTTTCAGTGCTGTTTTTCTCAGTATTCCAGTGCATGGGCCTAATTTGCATATGTTACAAAATAGTAGTTGTAACATTATTCGAAAAAAGTAGAATCTATATATGAATTTATGAGAATTGCTTAGAAGTTTTGATATTATCGAGTTAGAATATACATAAGTGGCTTCATATATTGCAGTTTATATGTTTTCTATGCACATGCATATCTGTGGAGCTCTTTATTTTTTGTTTGGTATTCTGCTTATTTTTATTTATTTTCCATTCTGAATGAATTTTGAAACTGTAAGAATGTTTGGAAATAAGGATGGGTAGAAGCTCCTTTTTATTTTGGTTTTGAAACAAATTTTTATAAAAACAAGCCTCTGAAAATTTCATTTTATCATTGCAGCGTAAGTTGGATTCATAGAAGATTTTCCAAAGAGGATTGTTTTAGTTAAAGTTTCTCATACCTCTGGTTCGAAATCCCCATGCTCACGTTTTTAAGCTGTACTTCAAATATTTGTAAGAAAAATGTAAATATTAGTAGCTTTTTCAAATCCAGGGAGGATATGCTGAATATTTATACGAGTAAAGATGCAGTTTTGTCGGTAAAGTTTACTAATAACTTAAGTTGCTAAGCTGACATATTCTAAACTAATTATAATTTCAATGTTGTTGTTTTTTAAATGACAAATAACGACAACTAATCATAAAAAAGCAAATTACGAGGGTAAATTTGAGCTCCAATAATCTTATAAACTCATGGCAGAATTCGCTGCTTAGTTTTGTTCCGAATCGAAATGTGTTTAAGAGCAGGGCTCTTGCGGAGTAGCATGAAATTTTTATTATCTCTTAGATTGTATAGAGGATGGACTTTAATTCGACATTGTTGCAACGTGGGTCTATGAATCACATTTCATCAAGCTTTATATAAGGAAATACTGAATCATTTACGAATTCTCATAAATTAAAACCAATATTTTCAATTGCATGATTGACTGTATCAAATAACGCAATATTCTTGACTTTTGTCTACTAAATCAAGAAGATGGTTGGTTGAAGAACTCATATGCCTTAATCACACTATTTAGTGCACAATGGTTTTCAGATGTTTTTCCAAACTATTCTTCATTCGTTTATTGCAATTAGGATCTAGGCTTTAAATCACATGAGTCATGAAGACGTGTCTTGAATTACGCTGTTTTCTGTTATTATTTCATCCATTTCCGAAATATGCGCTTATGAATGTTAGTGATTTTCAATGATTATCAATCATACTTCTTCAAGACTTATTTACAAATTAAGTATATACCGAATACTAATAATAATAGATCGCATTTATGGTTATAAACAAAGATTCGTAAACTATTCAACCGATTTTTCTTTAGAAACTTTTTTTTCTATGAAATTGCTAAATATTGAAAAAATAATTTTTTTGTTGTTGTTTAATAAGTCTTTTTATGATTAGAGCCAATGTCTTAAAACTTTCATGTACACCTTTTTAAAACTTTCCGAGAGGAAGGACAAAGAATTGATGACCTTTGTCGTCTGGGTCGTTTCTTTGCTGTCTTGATGGTTTCTTGTAAGAAAGTGCGTCGTTCTTGAACCCTCTCTTTGCAATTGAGATAAAGGAACTTTTAGAAAAATTCCTCTTTCTAAACAGAATGTTTTGCTTACAGATTGACGAAGTCAAATTGGAATGCGTGGCTGTATTCTTCATGATCAGCGTATAAATTTTGTGAAAAACCAAAATTTAAAGGAAGCGGCAGATAAAGAAATAGAAAGCCACTAGGTACTTTTAAAAGTTTGTATTGTTTGTGTATAACATCCTTCAGTCAAATATTCGAGAACATTTATTCAACAGAGCATTTTGCAGTAATAAAAATTTAAATTTCGAAACAGTAGGGACTTTGTGACCAATACTTTGATAAGTATATTTGTTTCTCCTGATTCTGTTATATATCTTTGACACTGCAACACGAATTAATTATCATTGTTTTATAATTCAATTTAACTAAGAGGTTATGATAATCTATAGCTTCTCTAAGTTGAAGTGGAATGGAATAACTAGATGTATCAGGTTTGTCATCCAGCGCTGAATTCTATGAGAAGATGACAATTTCTTCGTTAATATACCAGGGAAACTATTTTTCTGTGCATCATCTTTTTTATCGATACTGGGTATGTCAAGAGATACTAAATTGCTTAACTATCATATTCGTATTCAAGGTTCTGCGTTGCATTATAATTATATTTTCATAATATTTTTGGTTAGGTTTTGTAATATTTATTAGGACCTTATGCAGAGTATACGTGGGCTGTTTATTTCTGTACGATTTCTTCCATTGCAATGTATATGAGAATGGGTCTTATCAATGATTTGTAAATAAGTAATTGAGTTCTTCATCTGATGAAATCAGATGATCAGCCTAATGACTAACTACAACACTTACTTTGCTAGATTTTAAATATCAATCAAATTATATATATATATAAGCAAAAAATCAAGTTCTCTCCGCGGAAAGAGGTTTTAAACTGAAACAACAATTTAAAAAGTATACTACCACAAGAGGAAGTGGAAGAACTGGAATAGAACTCGTCACAAGTTTTCATTTATATTTTAACAAACTTTTCCTGAACACCATTCAACACGAAGAACGAATAAAAACAGCGTCAAGAATTTTGAGTAGGAAATAGATAAAACAAAAAGGGACTACCAAAATGTTGTTGTGTAAAACGCAAAAAAGGCAAGTGCCTTGAACATTGTAAGATGATTTGTGAAGACAATAACAAAGCATTTCCAAATGTGAATAAGTATTGGTGGCAGAGATGTTTTGTGGTGGTTTTTTCCCGTTTATAAAATTGCATGTTACGTTTAAATGGCATGTTTTTAGGCGTCACAGTCACACGTCGTAACATGCACATGTACCTAAGGAAACCATGTTTCTGTCAAATTAATTTGTTCTTACAGCATTTTTTAAACGCAATTAGTTTTGTTCAGTTGTCGGTTCCAGTTTCTTAGAGGTAGCGTGCCTGTTTCGTAAACCGAAGGTTGCAAGTTCGACTCTGGCTGGCGTCGATACATTTTCTGGATGCGAAAGTCGTAGGCACAAATGTCATATGATTATATGGTAGGCAAAAAAAATTTCTTGAGTATCAATTTGGTTTGGTACTCCAGGCAAAATTGAAATACGGCATTATTTAGAATCTCACGAGAGATCGAATGAAATGAATTCAAGCGTCCAAATTTGGAAGAAATTTTGGTTCTCACATTTTAGGACTTGTCCTGTGTTCAAAGGCTTAGTCTCTAATATTCAGACCAACAGGGGTAAAAAAGATATGTTTATTGAGATGGCTGCCAAAGAAGGATTCAATTCTCTTACATTTTTTTAATTTTTCAATCTATGAATTCATACGTGAACCTACTTTTTGCTTACATTTTTGAGCCGCATTCCTGTTTTTTCCTTCCATTCATTCCACAAATCAAAGTTCTTTTACTTTGTATAATATTTTCCAAATGAATATTGAATGTTTGAGTGATACAGGTAAATAGGTGATTCGATCTATTACTTTCGTAACAATCTATATTTTGATGGATTTATAATATTCCTCATATAATACACAAATTAAGAGTTCCAGTGACGCACTAGACATTATGGCAATATTTTAAATATAACGATACGTTTTAATGTCAAATTTCTCCAATAGAGTTTTTAAATGCGTTTCGAAAGTAGGTATAAGATGATGCATCTGAGGGGACTCCACGTGCTTATGGATGAAATTTTTTTCAGTGAGCCTAGTGGAAGTTAATATGTTAAAGTAGCAATAATATGCATTGCTACAAAATAAAACAAAGATTATATAAAGTGATCTGTTAGTTTATATATTTTAGAAATGAACAGGGTGCCATGCTCATTGCAATACAATAAGTAAATAAAATGACAATAAGTAATAAAATGGAAATAATTCAATGTTCCGTGGGTGGCTCGGACTGATTTCATCCATGAACCTCAATGAGTCGTCGTTGAGGGAATTACTGGCGTAGAGAGAGAAAAATTTTATTTTTGTAGGTAGGCAAATTCTTCAAGAGTAAATAAAAATATTGTAGAGAAAAATTGTAGATGTTTATAAGTGAATTCCTAGTAGTTGCAGTCTTTTGAAAGTTATTAGTCTAAATGTACATGTAAAATTGCTGTTTACTTTTAAGACGAAGAAAAATGTAAAATACAATTAAAAATTCCCGGATGTATTATGAAGATAAATAATTGAAGTTTTAAATGTTTTTTTTCATATATGTGATGAAGAAAATCTCAACACATTAAAAAACTATAGTACACCTTTGAGTATAAAACACTATTTGAGTATTGTGATAAAAAAAATACATACGCACTTTCATACAATTTAATCCGATTAAAACGAAAATTATCCTAATATTGGTTTCTATCTAACAAAATATTTAGCAACGCAAATGGTTTCCAAAGTTTATAATTCATACTTCATCATGACTTATGAAGGTGTAAGTAAATAATGAGTCATAATTATAAAAATCAATAAATTAAGACCTATAACAAGAGCTGCGGGACTCTTTTGTCAAAGTTCTCATATTATATATTTATTCCATACTTTTTTAAATATTTTCTTTTAGAAGACTGAATTTAAATAAATACCTCCTTATCATTCCATGATTGTAGAGCTTCCATATACAAGAATCAAAGGTTTTTGCGTGCAATTGATTCTAACAGAAGGCAATGAGAATGGGAAAGGCAATCATCGTTGGTTAATTCATGGTTTCTTGTAAGAAACGCAAGATTAATGACTTCTGTCAACCAGACAAAAGGACAATTTGAACAGAAACATTTTGAAGTAGAACATATTCGAGTAGCAGTTTAAGGAAATTTCCAAGGGATGGATGGTTGGGTTTATTTCGAAACATGCAATATAAAGAGGATACCAAAATGCCGTCTTGGGACTTATTTTTACTGCATGTTGCATCGGACTAAAATAAATCACTTCTGATTAATGACAACTGTTAGGTTAGTCAGTAGACGTTTAATTTTTTAAATGAAAGATTTATAAGATTCCAGAGTCATTTTTTGTTTAACATTAGTGTAATGAGAAAATTATGGCTGTCTTTAAAACGACCGAAATAACAAGTATTTTTTATTCGAAGTCCTTCGTAGTCTCTGAACAATAGATAACGTCACTTGGAGAACAACCTCAGAATAAACACGGACGATTTATTCTCATCCCCGTCCCACATTCGTTTCCTTCAAAATCTGAAGGAAATAGCTTTGATTTATCAATAATATAAGAATCATCATAATCCTTATTTCTGACGAAAAAATTGAATTTTTAGTCATGTGTGCTTTGTTTCGAATGGTTATGAGTCAACGCACCATTCCTGAATTCTATCTTCAAGGCAAAGGAACATTTGGAACAGTACCTTTTTTATGAAAAATGATTCAACCTCCATATTAAGGTAGTCTTCCTAGGATAGATGACAGGTTTTGTGCCGAGACTTGTACTGCACATGCGAAGTTTGTTTCAGTTCCAACATTTTCTTACTGATGTGTTAATTTTTGGCTCGATAGTGTATACATTTTTTATTTACTTTTTTTGTCTTGTATTATTGTGGTTTTTGTAATTCTTGATATGAAGGGGGCTTTTGGTGTTGCAGGGGGGGGGGGGTATTAAACGTATTTCTCAGAGAGGAATTCTTCATTTTCTTATTTCAGTCAGGGACTGAGCTTCAAATCGCATGAGCAAATGTTCAGTGTCATCGATTACGTCAATTATGTATACTTTCTTTAGTTTTTCTTCCGTGTCAGTAACCTGTTCTTGCATTTTCACGCAAAAAAACGGGATTCAGTAATCGCATACATTCTTTAAATTGTTCTTATTGCTTGTTTTGCTTTGACTGTTGCACCTGTAAAAAATCCCACTTTACTGAGATAGGTTGTCGGAATAGAGATTAATGATTTAAGTATTGTGTTATCAATCTCAGAGGTTGCACAATGAGTTCAAACCAGAACATTTGCCGAGCTGTTGTCTGGAACGTTAAGGCTGCCGTCATTTGAAATGCCCAGCAATTGATCTTCTTAGTAGACTTTCTACTAACCCTTGCTTTGTTGACAAATGGGCTTCATTGGCCAATTTCTTACAAAGGACAATGATTAATGGTTTCTAATGTTTATAATTCGTAATTTCTACAGATTTATCAAGGAGTAAGTAAATAATGAGGCAGAATTATAAATATCTATAAATAATGCTTAAAACTATAACTGCGGGACTCATTTTGTCAAAGTTCTTCATATTATATATTTATTCTATACTTTTTTTACATATTTATTTTTACGAGACTGATCTTTTAATGAATAAATGCTTATCGTTTTCTGGTTATAGAGATTTCATGTACACGAATCAAAGGTCTATGCGTGCAATTGATTTTAACAGAAGACAATGAAAATGCAAAAGGCAGTATGTGTTTGTTTATTAATTTTTTCTTGTAAGAAAACTCAAGATTTCTGACTTCTGTCAACAAGACAAAAGAGCAATTTGAACAGACTCATTTTGACCGAGAACATATTCCAGTAGTTGACTTTTAAACTCATTTCAACTTGGATCTTTTCTTCATTTATTTTTATTCATATTTGAGTTTTTGATCTAGGTAGAATTCTACACCAATAATACGATATATGTTCACAGGAATTATTCTCTGCTGTGTCTTTTTCCTGTGTAATCGAAAGGTCAAGCCTGAGTTGATATTATTAGAAAATAAAAGTTATAACCTTATTCGACCAATTTTAGATTGAGGAGGTTGCTTAGAAGTTTAAAAATGTCTAGTTAAAATTAATTTTTTTAGCACAGTTTATACACTTTTCTTCTTTAAACCTGGATTTTCAAAAATTTTACTTTATTTTTGTTAATTATTTTTTAGCTCTATTAGTACTATCCGTTTTAAAAGTTTAGAAAAACTTTAGAAAATCCCATCGTTTGAGCTTAATTTTGTTTGGGTTAGTTAATAAGAATTCTATTAAAAAGTTTACCTTAAGAATTCTATTTTATCAATGTAGCCTGATTTGAAATTTTCAGGGCAGCTTTCGAAGAAAACAACTTTAGTTTAGTCTTCCCCTACATTTATCTCAAATTCAAATCCTCATTCGAACAAATATAGTCATGTAGCGCATATAATGAATATAAAAACTACCATTAGGAATTAAATTGATCATAGTAGTGTTTTATCATGGATTATGGAGAGAGAATTTCTAAGTTTTTAAAAGATTTCTAAATTGAAAAATTTGATGGAGGTTCTCCTAATGTAGAAGATGAATGTATAAAATATTACATTATTCCTTATACCGAATTTGATGTACAAAAAATATTTTGAGAACCAAAAAAATACAGGGGAATCGTTTAGATAGTTAGTTTGAGGTCCACATTTGAAAGCTGAATGAATGTAGAAGGAGCAATAAAACTTGAAAGGGAAGTTACAGTGCACATTGTATTTATGCGGATCATAAACGTCGCTATCCACTTACACCCAAAATCAGGAACACTTGTTGTTCTTAATAGAGCTCGCTCACAAAAATGAAAATGTATTGGTAGCGTAAACAAGTGAATGCCACGAAGAAATGGTATCGGGCTGAATATTAGAACGGAAAAATCGATCTAAAGTTCAATAATTGCTTTATATAATCCATAATATTGCGGCTTGCGCAGTTTCTTCCTAGTCTGCCTTTTTCTTATTGATGTAACAATATTTTGTTAAAGACTGTACACATTGTTTTATTAAGACTGTACACTATACACAAAAAAACGGAAAAAAATTATTAAAAGTTCAAATGTCCTAAAAAAGACAATTATTAAAGTAAAAGAAAAATTCATATTGTTTTAAATAACAGTTTTAAATCGATTACTTCTTCTTTGAACGTTTTATGCAGAAAGCAGCATAACGCTTTTTTTTTGTTAACACGTGTACAAATTTCACTCTTCATAAAATTTCCATATCTGGGACTTTATATGAAAATAGATTTTTAAGGAGTAAACTCCAATTAGAAAATGAAAGTAACACAGTTCTTACTTAAAGTATATGTTGTTTAAAGTAACATACACTAAATTTAATATTCATCTTAATAATGTGCACTGTTTATATCCAAGGTCGTATCGCAGCATCAAAGAGGACATTGCCATTGCATTTAAATCATCGCTGTTGCATGGGGATGCGATGAAAACTATAACGACTCTGAGATATTTCAATGAAAATTGTAAATAGTTTTGAAACATTGGTACATTGGTCTTTTCGATCCATATCTTCTAGGAAGAAATACAGGAGGGCTTAGGAAGGGCTGTGATGAAAATGATCGTTCTCATAATGCAGATATTGTTGAATGACTTAATGACTTGCATTTTGTTCTTAAATTAACTATTTTTCCTTTTTTTTTTTTTCATTATGACTTCTTGTAAGAAATGCAGTAGACTGATTGGTTTATCTCTATTTACTTCATCCAGTATTTTACTTGGAGGTGGATAAGACTTGATTTCAATGAAAGATGACCAAATGTTTTCACGATTATGAGCTGTTGTAGCTTCGATAATTCGTAACCGTTTTTCTTCGGGATCCCATTTCTTATTACCATACCAAGCTCTTGCAGTAGCTTGCGTATCACGAAAAGTTATGATTGTAAAATATCCTATTTTTTTGTCGTAATAATTATATCTGTCAAATCTTTTTGTTGAAGTCTCGTAATTATAGTTTTATCTTTGGTACATTCCCCGTCAGAACGACTCTGAGATCTTTCAATGAAAATTGTGAATAGTTTTGAAACATTGGTACATTGGAAACATTGGAAACATGTTGTAACTCGAAATTCCGCCACCAATCTAATACACTTAATCGAACAGTCAACTGTTATTTAAAGTTAATTGCATTTGAATAAGCAAAAAGAAGGCTTTGTAGTTGTTTCAGTATATTTAAAAGGCAAATATCTGTCAAAAGGGGGCGCGGTCCACCAGTTGATTTTTTAAAAGTCATTTTGCCATACTTCTAATTGAAAATAAGGCATGTATGTTATATCCCTAGAAAGGTAATGAAATACAGATTTCAGAAATATAGAACTCAAAATCGATCATTTGATCATTTTTACCCTACTGACTTACCTTAAAGGGTTCAATTGCGCAAGTGGTTTTATTTGATACGCTTTATATAGCTTTGTTCCGTTACTTATTTGGGTTAACGTAATTTCTTCTTTTTCGTGTTATGTCCAACTTTATTTATTGATTGATTATTTTATGTAGTGTTTGGAAGGTTGATGGTAATTCTCATGGTCTTATAAATGATGACATTGTCGTTCGGTTTCTATTGCAGAATTAATAAAGACCATTAAGAATATTGTATAACTGCAGAGAAAACCTGAATATCAAGTGTTCGTTTGCGCAATTGAATTTTCACAGATAGTAAATAAAAACTCCTTTACAGATCAGATACATTCAGAAAATTTTGATTTTGTAAATATGAAAATCTGAACAATCAACAGGAGTTCTGTTATCCAGTTATCTGATTACACATACATTTTCGTTAGAAATATTAAGATAGTTTGCGGCTAAAAATATTCCTCGAAATTCAATTTCCTATCCATTACTCATTTTTTAGCTTGCTTAGGCAGAAATTTGGAAATATATGTTTGAAAAGGTTTTTTGTGCGTATTAAAGTAGTGCATTCGTATGAATATTATTTCAGTATGTTTGAAGAAAAATGGGAAGCTGTATTCATGATTTTACTGGAGTGAAGCAATTAGATTCTTTATAAAGTTTTCAATTATAACTTCGTAGAACAGGTCATGTAATTTACTCGCTTTGTTTTTGTTGTGGGATTAAACGAAATCTAAACTGAATGAAAATATCCGGAGGAAATCGAGCGGAATTATTTGAACGTAAGCACAATTACATTTTTACATGCAAATATTTATAAAAATATTCAGACATAGAATACTGTAAAAGTTTGTTAAATAATTTAAACGAAGCGACAGATTTATCAGTAAGTTGGTTTATATCACGCTTATTTACCATAAAATAATGAATTGATACACAGAAAAGTATTTTTCTCTTCTCCGATAGAATATTTGGAAATCAACAAAAGAGAATAACTGTTGTCTGATTGTTCGATGTTTTTTCCCTTTAGATATCACATATATAGTATGCTTACGCCTTACTGGTTTCATTTGGGAAAGAATAATATTTTAATGTTTGAGGATAGAAGAATAATGCCAGCTTAAGGATGAACTTGCATTGTGTGCAACTGTATGACAATAATTTGCATTTGTAATCCTCTAAAAAAATAAAATCGTATATAGTTATCAGAAATAGTATTGTTTTACGACAAAAACCACGTTTCAATTTTATAATCATTTACATGAACTGGAATTATCATTTATTTCATTCGTAATCGTTTGCATGAATTTTCATATATTTCATACGTATTGTGCTGCTAATTTTATTTTATACTACAGATTATTTATCAATATTTCTTTTATTTTGTATATGAATTCTTATCGTGCTGGATAATATTTTTTAGTTGAGCTTTCAATGAAGCATTTTCGGAATTGGTTTATAACGATTGTAAAAAAGGGTTAGAGATGCTATCATTTTTGGTATTATCAGAGTTCGTTTTTGTTTAATTGAAAACAACGTAAATGAGGAATTAAATTACTCTATCTCATTTATGATAATGCATTCAACATCATAATTTTTTTGTTGAATACTCTTTTAAATAAAATAATCTTCAAATGTGTATTTTCTAGGCAATTATGAAATTCTTAATGAACTGTGTTTAAAATATAGTATGTTTTTTCATTATTTCAATCAATATTAAAGAACTTTCATGTACATAGATTACAATTTTTTCGAGCAAAAAAGGTAAAATATTTTATTAATTCTGCTCTCGGTTAAGGCGAATGGAATTTCTCTTTTTGGGACATAAAACCCAATAATTTGATTGCAAATGAAGATGAATAATGGAAAAAACCAAAAAATAGGGATTAAAATCTGATTTCAAAAACTGAAGTATGTATTTCAATATGGGCGCAATAAGGTAACCTATTTTGACTGGTACTTGAAATCGGGTTATAATTAAAAATAAAGTGACGGTAGGCTAAAATGATCGACCGTAATATATGAAAGCTTCTAAGAATTTTGGGAATTTGGAAAAATTATGCTTCCTTTTACTAAGGAAAAGTATTTTTTATGCTTAGGTAACACATCCCTTTTTTTAAAAAAAAGTTTAATGACATTTTGGAAGTTATCTGTGCAATAAGGAACCGAATTTAAGTGTCAGCATTGGTGTCTTTAAGTTCTGGTTATGATTTATAAAATCATTCGTGTGTTGGTTTCCTTTTATTCTCATGACATTTAAAGGTTTATGAGTTTTTTCAGAGATTGTATTTTAAATGATATAAGCTATAAAATTTAACAATAGAACTACTGTAAGTGTTCTCCTTTTAGAAATCTCTGTTATAAGGTAGATTAAGCTTAATTGTGTTCTATATAAAGTAGATTAGCTTACTGGTGTTTTTTTCATGACGTCTTTAAAGCAAAATCTATAACAATGCTTTTTACACTTACAAAAAATACAATTATTTTTAAAAATTGCATTTTATTCACAATTTTGATTTTGTTATTACAATAAATAAAAGATTTAAGCTCATCAGCAATGCTGTTGTTGCAATTTCGGTTATGGTTTTCAAATCTTTCCTGCATGTTTTATTTTCTTTTTTTCTATTTTTGTTTTATTAAGGGATATTTTTAATAATATTTAGAATCAGCGCAACAACACCCATGAATATTTTCGATTTATTTACCACTGCAATAGAGTTGGTGAGCTTAATGTTTTACAGGGTATGGCTTTATTGAAGCAAGATCCACTTCTAATTTGTTTTTAACTCATTCGTTTCCTTAGAGGGTGCAATTGTGCAAGTGGTTTTATTTGATACACTTTATATAGCTTTGTTCCGTTATTTATTTGTGTTAACGTAATTTCTTCTTTTTCGTGGCATGCCAAGCTTTATTTATTGATTGATTTCCATTATTTAGTGCTTGGAAGGTTGTTGGTAATTGTCATTGTCTGGGACATTTAAATCACTATTATAACGAAACGCGTTAGTGAAAACTTGTTTTTCTATTTCCACAGTAGGTCAGATGTTAAAGGGAAGTTTTCGAAGCAGGAGGTTAGTGCTTTAGGCTCCCAAGATAAAAGATTGTGCCCTCAAGTGCTGTTTCTTTCGTAGAGAAATGCTCCGCAACTTTTTCATCACTAAACACCATTCATCATTTTATAATTTTATCGCGAGCCTCCCGGGTCGGGGGCTGAGATCATTGTTTATATTGTAAATTGTTTGAATTGAATAATTTAATCTTTATTTTTCTTGAATGTTCCTTCAGAATAAAAAACATTTACACCAAAATTAATATAAATTGATTTAACATTTTGATTGATTTCTATTATGTAGTGTTTGGAAGGTTGATGGTAATCTCATGGTACACTACATTTAAATCATTATTATAACGAAGCGCGTTAGTGAAATTTCGTTTTTGTAGTTTCACCGTAGTTCAGTGGCTCAAGGGAAGTTTTCAAAGCAGAAAGTTAGTGGTTTAGTCTCACAAGATATAAGACTGTTGCCTCGAGTGCTGATTCTACCGTAGAGTAGTGCTCCGCAACTTTTTCATTACTAAAAACCGTTCATCATTTCATAATTTTATTGCGCCACTCCAGGGTCGGGGGCTGAGTTCATTGTTTATATTGTTAATGTTTGAATTGAATAATTTTATTTTCTTGAATATGCTTTCAGAATAAAATACATTTACACCAAAAATTAACATAAACTGATTTAACCTTTTATGCCTTTAGAACGCTAAATCATAGAAAATCCATAGCTTTCTTTGCAAAGAGAAGGATCCATTCGGAGGTGATTGGAGACAATAAAACGCAAACTGTGCAGAGAAAGTCTAATTTATTCCGTTGTTTTTCTTTCATTGGTTTGATTTCTTTTTTTGGTTGTTGTAGCTGTCAGAAATCCTACTTCACCCAGATAGGTTGTTAAAATAGAAAATAGCGGTTTAAGAAGTGTGTTATCAATGTCAGAGGTTGCACCGTGACTTTCAACCAGAAAACCTGCCAAGTGGTTGTCTCAGGCATTAAGGCTGTCGTCATTTGAAATGTCCAGCAATTGATCTGCTTAATAGACTTGCTACTACCCCCTGATTTGTTGACAAATGGGGCTCTTGGACTAATTTCTTACTAATTACAATAAATCAATACAATGGAAATAATTCAATGTTTTGTATGTGGCCCGTAGTGATTTAATCCATGAAAAGGAATCAGTCGTCGTTGTGGGGTTGGGGAGTACTAACGTAGAGCATATGATTTTTTTTCTGTTGATAGACAAATTCCTCAAGAGTAAATAAAACTATTGTAGAGAGAAAATGTAGATGTTTATAAGTGAATTCCTAGTAGTGGCATTTTTTCATTCTTTTCAAGGTTATTAGGTGAAATGTAGATGTAAAAATGCTGTTTATTTTAAATATAAAGTAAAAATGTCGAATACAATTTTAAAAAAATTTAAAGTTGTTTGAAGATAAATAAATGAAGTTTTCTATGTTTTTCCCATAAATATGATGACGAAAATCTCAAGACATTTAAAAACTATAGCACACCCTTCTATAAAATTATTTGACTATTCTGATAAAAAATATACTCACTTATATATATATACAAACACACCACTTAAATAACAGAATATCTGTTTATTTGGTGAAGATGAGGTATGACAGGTTCATGATTGTAATATTTACAAAGAAAGGTACAGCTGAGCTTTCCAGAGTTGTAGAAAATGATCAGCACGCGCGTATGTTTATGGTATGTCTGATCGCCTACTCGCGATCAGACAATTGGTAGTTTGTCTCTCCTCGAGAGCCTCGGTTAGACGTCTCTCCTGGGCGAGAGCTTCCGGTCCAACTCCCGTCTGTTTTTGTGATCTGTGGCTACATGGGGTATTAGGGGCGAAGGTGCTGCATTCTGGTGGAGAACTGAGGAATCAATTCCCACAACGCTCGGTCATCGACTTGTGAGGTCCTCCGAACGCTGAAACATGAAATGATACGAAAAAATCTGAAAAGAAAAAGATAAAATGAAAAGACTGTTGAAAAGCATTGGAAAAAGGTGAACTCAGGCTACATCTTCAGTCCAAGGCTTCCTGTGGTCAGCTGAAGTAAATGCTGCTGCTGGCCCTTCATGAGATCCTACTTTTACTATGTTGTAGAGATCATTTGGCTTTGTCTTGACCACTTTATAATGTCCTAAAAACTTGGGTTTAATCTTCAGACCTCCTCCGAATTCAGTTCTTTTTATTGCCACTAAGTCATTGATTTTGTAACGTGAAGCAGGTTTACGACGTCGATTGTACTGTCGTTGATTCTCCTCCTGCATTTTCAAGATGTTCTTTTTTGCTTCTTCCCACATATCCTTTCTCTCTCGAAGCATGGAGTTCAGGTATTCTTCATCCAGTAGTTCAAGTTGTTTGCCCTGTTGGAAAATGTGTTGTACGGGGCTTTCACACATAAGTTGTTTCAGTTTGTCAAATGCCTGCCTTTGCATTGGACCATATTGGAATTCTACACCAATACGAAGCATGTCACTTAAGGGTTTCACGATTGTAGAATAACCTGACACACATCTTCTGAAATATCCTGAGAGACCTAGGAAACCTTGCATTTACTTAAGCTGTTTAGCAGGTTTATATTCCTCATCTAACGGCGTAACTTGATTTGAAAAAAAATATCAGTGATGCGTTACCGTACCTAATTGCGTAGGGTTAAACCAAGTTTCGCCTTCCCGAACACCTATATATTCCTTGGTTTTAAAATCTAATGTCTCATATAATTTATCTGCAGCAATCAAATCGCATAACTTTTTTAATTCTTTTTGCACCTCTCGCACTTGACAATAATAATCAAATGTTGTGGTTAATCTCGACGCAAAATGAATATGAGATTCATTCGGCAAACGTCTAGCATTTTTAAATTTACCTAAGCATTCTCTTGGTGTCGGCTGGAATTCAGCTAAAAATAACTCTTTTAATTTTTTATAATTAGTTAAATCTTTCTCATTTCCGTATATTAAAATGTTGTTAGCTTTAACTCCTTGCAAATTAATTAATATCTCTGACTGTAAACCTACCGGGACTTCTTTGGTAGCAAATGCTTTTTCTAAAGAGATAAAAAACAAATGCAGTGCTTCTGTTTTCTCAGGTAAAGCAATGGTTAGTGTTTTTATACTTTTTATAAAACTCTCAACACTAAGCTGCGCGTTCACTCGTTCACAAGGCGATGATTGCTTTTTTAATTTTTCTAGCTCTATCTCCTTCTCGAGCTGAGGCAATTTAATTTTTTCAAGCTCTAACCTAGCTTGTTCATTAGCAGCTTTAGTCGTCCGATCCTCAACGATAGATTTGACGGTACCACGAACAAACTCCTGGTCCGTTTGAAACACATCTGAAATTTCAATTAATTTCTTAATCTCGAAAATTTTTGTATTGTCAGGAACAGTCTCTCCAAGTTCTTCGGATATTAATTTTAAATCGCATTTTCTTAAGTTGTTTAAGAAACTCGTTTTTCAATTTAAATAAAAATTGCACAGTACCTTTCAATGTAGATTTCTTCGGCTCCGAGCCCCCAGGTGTGGGGTGTGCTGGGTTGGTTTACACAAACACACCACTTGAATAACAGAATATCCGTTTATTTGGTGAAGATGAGGTATGACAGGTTCATGAATGTAATATTTACAAAAAAAGTTACATCTCAACTTTCCAGAGTTGTAGAGAATGAACAGCACGCGCGTATGTTTATGGTATGTCTGGTCGCCTACTCGCAATCAGACAATTGGCAGTTTGTCTCTCCTCGAGAGCCTCGGTTAGACGTCTCTCCTGCGCGAGAGTTTCCGGTCCAACTCCCGTCCATCTTTGTGATCTGCGGCTGCATGAGGCATTAGGGTCGAAGGTGCTGCATTCTTGTGGAGAACTGAGGGGTCAATTATCACACAAATATAATTAAGCAAATATTCGAAATCATATGAATCCCAGAGTAGGACATCCCATTTCAAAATATCAATATAATTTGAATCTGATTGAAACGAAAATTATCCTAATATTGGTTTCTGACGAACAAAATATTAAGCAATATGTATGGTTTCCAATGTTTATAATTCGTACTTTCTCCATATATATGAAGGAGAAAGTAAATAATGAGTCATAATTATGAATATCATTAAATTAATGCCTATGACTATAACTGCGGGACTCATTTTGTCAGAGTGCTTCATATTTTATATTTATACCTTTCTTTTTTTAATATTTATTTTTAGTAGATTAAATTTTTAATGAGTACTTGCTTATGGTCTCATAGTTGTAGAACTTTCATATACAAGAATCAAAGGTTTTTGCGCGTGTAATTGATTCTAACAGAAGGCAAAGAGAATGGAAAAGAAAATCATTGTTGGTTAATTCATTCTTTCTTGTAAGAAAAAACAAGATTCCTGAATTCTCCGAACAATACAAAATAGCAATTTGAACAGAAACGTTTTGAAGGAGAATATATTCAAGTAGCAAGTAAATGAAACATTCCAGGTATGAATGGCGGTTTTATTTCGAAACATGCACGGCAAAGAGGATACCAAAATGCTGCTTGGGTAATAATATTTATTTCATTTTGCATCGGACTAAAATAAAGCACTTCTGATTTATGACAATTGTTAAGTTAGTTAGTTGACGTCTATTGTGAAATAAAAGTTTATAAGATTCCTGAGTCATTTTTTGTCTAACTTTAGTGTAAGGAGGAAAGGACGTCTGTCTTCAAAACGACGAAATAAGTATTTTTTATTCGAAATCCTTTGTAGTCTCTGAACAACAGATGGCGCCATCGGGAGAACAACATCGCAATAAACACGAACTATTTTTTTATCCCCCCCCCTTTTCGTTTCTTTCAAAATTGAAGAAAATATCTTTGGTTTATCACTAATATAAGAATCATCATAATAGTTAATTTTTATAAAAAATTTGGATATTTAGCCACGCGTGCTTGTTTCCAATGGTTATGTGTCGACGCATTATTCCTGACTTCTATCTTCAAGGAAAATGAACATTTGGAACAGCACCTTTTAAGAAGAAAAATGTATTCAACCTACATATGAAGTAAGTCTTCCTAGGTTAGATGACAGGTTTTGTCCTGAAACATGTGCTGCAAATGCGCAGTTTCTCTCTGTTCTACATTTTCTTCCCGATGCGTCAATTTTTTTCCGATTGTGTATGCGTTTTTTGATTATGTTTTTTTTTAAATCTTGTATTATTGTTGATTTTGTAATTCTTGATATAAAGAGGGCTTTGTGTATTTAGGTGTGGGGGGATTCAACGGATTTCTCGAAAAAGCATTCTTCACATCCTTATTCCAGTCAGGAACTCAGCCTCAAATCGCATGATTATCTTGAATTAAGTATGCATTATTTTTATCCATTCATTATTGCAATTAGTTCCTGTATTTTCACGGGGAAAAAAACGTGTGTTAGTAATCGCATATGTTCTTTAAATTACTCAGGTTTCGTGGCTGATTATAAGAAATTATTTTTTTCTATTTTTTTCTTTCTAATTATTAAATACATCGTTGAGATTAATGCATATGTAATATCAATGCATGTATAATCAATGCATATATCAATGCATTTACAATAAACATATGTAGAAAATTAAAATTTCAAAAAAAACAAAGTATAACAAATATTTTGAATTTTGCTCTAAACAATCATTCTTCTTATAAAGATTACGTGGAAATCTCTATAACCGACTCCAACATTATCTGCATGTTCACGGGTAGTTACAATCAACGACTTCCCTCATGGCGTGTAGGATGGTTTATGTCTGCAGAGTACTCAATAATGTGTTGCGCAAATTTACAAATGGAGAATACTATTGTTAGTCTTATAATTACTGAATTCATTTCATCTTTATCACTTTTTCCCATTCCATATTTTTATTTGGTACAATGTACAAGGTTTCCCATTTTCTTAAAAATTTTCTTCTTGTTACAGCTAATGCTTGATTCCCCGGAATATTTATTATCTTCAAATGAACAATACTCGCCGTAAAAAAATGACAGTTAAAAACCTGTTGTCTTGATTTGAGACCCTCTTGTCCAAAGTCTTATGAAATATATATATATATATATTTTTGCTTCAATACAGGATATGACGTGTTTCATTGAAAATATAAAATACGGGTACACTTCTGGATTTCCTTAATTACTAATTCGTGAAATCTCCAAATCATTAACACAGAAAAGAATTCGTAAGAAGACACACAATTGAGTGCTCACGTCGTGAAGTCGAGCAGTAAAATAAGTAGATCAAGATTGCAGAAAAATTTCTATTGGTATATGCATACCTTAAGGCAGTCCAGCAATTTTTCCGATAGCTCCTTAAGTCTACTACGTCATATAAATACAAAAAATGGTATAAAAAGCAGTGATTTGTATATAACTACTTCCATGTTACTTTTTATCTATAAAAATATTCTAATAGTTAACATGCAAAAATTTTTTAACTAGAACACATTAAAAAAATGATATCTGCACAGTTAAAAATAAGATGTGAATAAATTAATTACGAATAATATCATTAATTTCATCCTTGTATAACTACATTAAATGATTTTATTTCATCAAATGGTTTTCTTTTTCATTCTGTAAATAATTGCTGATACCATTTATAATACGTTTTGAAATTACGCTTGTCGTTATTGTGAGGCTCATTAAATTTAAATGTTTGGAAATTTTGATACTTCTTTGAGTTCTTAGATTGGTATTTATAATGGATTTTTTTACATAAGTTAAGTGCTCTTAATTTTCTTTTTTGGTTTTCACTTAGTTTGTTTAATTTTAATTTTGTATCCGGTGTTGAACTCTTCCAACTTTGTTTAATTTCCAATTTGTATCCTAAAATAAAAGATTTTCTCCTTACTAATAATGTTCCAGTTAAAGTGACAAGAAAATCAATAGTTAAAAAGGATGTCAAGAGGTGAAGGGTTAGCAGTCTGTTGTAGCATCTGTTGACAGATTCCATTTAAGAAGCAGCACCTTAGAAAATTAAAACCCTATCCATTGACCTTCATGAGTACGAGATAAATTGCTCCTCTACATTTTTTGTTTCCTACTCTCAATCGCGATCTACTCATCTTTGCTAGATATTCTTTTTCTTGACATTTTTGACATGTCTTTCTTTAGATGGAAACTATAAATTCATCTTTATGAATTATTCAAATGTATTCCAATGTAGGTATTACATAATACGAGATTATTATTTTATTTATCATCAAAAAATTTATGTATATTTTCATCATTTTATTTAAAAGGATCATCTGCATTAGTTGTACGGGTGTCTCAATTTCCATGTGCCTAATTGGGTCTTTGACAAACACTAATGGGTGTCTGAACACCGAGATGGTTCTTTTTTCCTCTTTTTCCGTTTTTCATGTAAACGAGTTTCTTTTTTCCCCTGTTTAGGGGCAGAATTTCTAGTGAATAAGGAAAAGTTAAATAGTCTCCATGAGCAGGAACATAAAACGAATTTTTATTTTAAAGTTTTTTATCAACGTGTTATTGTAGTCCTGTTACACGAACTAAATTTATCACCTATTTCTTTGTTCTCTCATTCGGGTTGCTGATGGGAGATTTTGAAAAGCAAATGTACTTAAAAATTTGTGACTTGTAAAAGTACGTAAATTGTAACTTCGTTTTTTTTTTTTTTTTCTCTGCAAAATTTAATACCAGAAAAAAAATACATTGTGGCATAAATATGATGTAGAATAATTACATTTAAATAGTTTTGTTTTTTTATTTTAAAAAAACCTAATTCTATATACCAGTTGCTTAGAACAGAATAAGGGATTCTGATGAGCACATATCTGAA